>WJQU01006380.1:287705-332867 GCA_029228625.1 Pseudolycoriella hygida
GTAGGATATTTTCATTAACTTTGGTTTCTATGAAAGTGCACATTTTGTATGGAAAATTACGATTTTCTAAAGGTCATATCTCCGGATCCACTGGACCGATTTTTTTGAGTAAAAAGTCGATTTTAATCAGAATTTTACGTAGAATCCGAAAAACTAGGGCTCAGAAAGATACGACGTAAGGCAAAAAAGTCAAAATCTAGCTGTATATATGGTTCCGAAGTCTACGAAAAAAAATTTTCTGAATTTTTTGCTCGTGGGGACTTGCGTCACGGGCGCATTGCTACCGCGCGCCCATGATTAGTATTTTAGTAATTACCATAAGCTTACGCAAATCTGGTTTTCCCCCGTACTACCATTTTACCGTAAAACCGTTTTGCCCAACTATCGTTTGCTATGTACTATCATTACGTCTCTACTTTCGTTTTCCCCGTGCTACCGTTTCACCCGTTCTACCGTTTCCACCGTACAACGCTTTTCCTCGTACTACAATTTTCTCCGTACTACCGTTTGCCCCGTACTACCATTTCCGCGTACTAACATTTCCGCCGTACTAACATTTCCCCCGTACTACCATTTCCCCGTACAAACGTTATCACCGTGCTACAATTTCCCCGTACAACCGTTTCTCCCGTTCTACAATTTCCTCCTTACTACTGTTTTCCCCGTTCTACCATTTCCTCATACTCACATTTCCCCCGTACTACCATTTCCCCGTACAAACGTTATCACCGTGCTACTATTTCCCCGTACGTAACCGTTTCTCCCGTCCTACAATTTCTTCCTCACTACTGTTTCCCCGTACTACCATTTCACCGTTCTACCATTTCCCCCGCACAACTTTTTCCCCCGCACAACGTTTTCCCCCGCACTACTGTTTTCCCCGTACAACCGTTTCCTCCGAACTAATGTTTCCCGTACAACCATTTCTCCCGTACTACCATTTTCCATTTGTGACGCAATTTTTTGAACTCAACGTAATTTTGTTTAATTTTTTTTTTTGCGAATCGAAGCTTAATGCGTCACCCCACTCTGATTTCAGAACTTTTGTAACTGGAAGAAAATAGTTTTACCTTAAATGCTTAATGCGTCACTCTTTTCTGATTTCACAACTTTTGTAAGCAGACATAAAGACTTGCGTCACATCTCCTCTGTAAGAGGTTTTTTGACGGATTTTTAGTCATCAAACTGCTATTGTTATGATCGGTAGCTAGTGATTGACAGTGACTGGTTCTTTTTTTTTATTATTCAATAATATAAATCCACAAATAATGTTACAAATAATTCATTAAGTAAACATATCACAGTCTGAAAAATCACAAAAGGTGTCTCGTATGCAAACGGAATTTCCTTTTTGTATAGCTATTGTTATCCGCTGTAGTAAGTAATCTAAGGATCGGGGTTCGCCGGAGTTCCTTGTCATTAGTTTTCCCAGCTTCATCAAGAAAATTGTTGTTTCTGGGCCTACTGAACCAAATGTCTCGAACGCTAGCGGTGTGAAAATGTATTGACTCTTCAAGTCGACATATTTGTTGTGCTTATATCGTTCGGCCGAACCGCTGAGCACTGACTTCCACTTCAAATAACTCGGCGCGACCGTGTCCGTTACCGTTACATACCACAATAAAGATTTGTCATGGCTCCACGCGTAGCTTGTTAAATCGCGAACACGCTTGCCATCTCGTCGAGACAGTCCAGGTGACTCCAGTTTATTTGGAAAGCTTGCTGCACTGAACGCTGACGAGAAAGCCTTCTTTATTTCTGAGTGTCTGGCATACTTAGCTTTTGACAGCTTGCATGACAGAGCATGATGGCCGTTAGGATCGACTACTTCGCCGCAAACACACGAATGAGCCTCGCATACTTTGTTGCCAAGCCTTAACGCCACGGCAATTCTAGCAGAATCATTGCTCGAAAGTAGGCTCAATTGAGGAGACGGAACCGCTAGCAGTCACTTTGATGATGGAGACCACTGGAAGACAATAACGCTCTGTAAATTTGAGATACTCTCAAGAAATCCCATGATGATTGAGTCATTTTTAGTTTTGGTGTGACTGGGATCCGTTCGGGTGGATAAGATTCGAGTGGAAAATAAAAATTGATCGTCCAACACGCTTAAATTGAATTTCAATAGTATTCGGTTCGATAGGTCCTGTGACTGATGAACCGAGGCGAAATAAGCTGGGTGCGCTAAATCCACCAGCTTTCTAATTCCCAAACCGGCAGACGTCACTGACAGCGTTGCTTGAGTCCAAGATATGTTGCTTAGTTTGTGATAGATTCCAAAGTGGCACGATAGAAATCATCAATTTCGGATAACTGCTGCATACACATGAACGTTGGGCTAGACCTTAACAAATGGATAAATCGTGGCGAGGAAAGAGAACAGCGGAGCAGAATTAGGGCTGGATGCACGTCCATCAGTGCTAAGCGCTTGCATAATGTTTTCACCACGTCCTTACCATCGGTCAAAGCAGATGGGATGGCTTCTTCCGTTATCGGCGCACCGAGTAGATGGAACGATGATTTTTCCAGCACTTTAATGCACGGTAGCATTTGATTTAATTTTTTTAGTGTTTCGGCCATTACATCCGGTGGGGTGTTGATGAAGAACACTTCACATTTCGTTGAGTTCAAAGTTAATCCGGAGATACTTGAAAACGCCAACACCTTGGCCACATCATCCAGAATCGTCTGCAAGGAATCGCCAATAGTTCCGTCGTCCAAGTACCAAGCGTTCAACTTAGACTGAAGAGATTGACACCGACTCCGTTTTGTATGGGAGCTAAAATTTCTGCCACCGAATCTATGACCGAAAAAACCGTGATTTTGCCAGCCAACCTTCTCCAATTGCTATTGGCCTGATGTCGCCGTTTTTTTTGCCAAGGCAATCAAATCAGCGCCAAAGAAGACCGGACAGATTTTTGCGTAGATTTTGTCCGAGCGGATCAAGTTTACGAGCTTGGCTATGGCTGCAATCAAATTCTTCGAGATATCCCCACAAGAAAAAGATATTAGGTGCTTGAGATGACACGGTCTTTCATTCTGTGGCGGTCAGAAAATAATAATAAAAATGAAAGCAGTCGAAAATTATTTACATATTTTGGCGACTATCCACTCAGGAAAGGTCTACAGTCTACATCATTGTGCCCTTAACGAGTAGAAAGTAGCTACGCTACGTTTCTTGTGCAAAATAGAACCCATGGGTTAGAAACTTCCTCCGTCCGACTGAGGAGGGTGATACGAATATTGCACTCGACTTTTGCTCCAATTATCTTTTACTGTACATTCGTTTTACGCAATTTTCTTCATTTAATAATAATAATAAAGGTGCAAAATAGACTTAAGATCGATATATTTTTGGTCACATATTTTTACTAGTACATCAACAGGATATCACTTGTGCATCAACAGCACATCACTTGTGCATCAACAGCACATCACTTGTGCATCAACAGCACATCACTTGTGCATCAACAGCACATCATTTGTGCATCAACAGCACATCACCTGTACATCAGCAGCACATCACCAGTATATAAACAGCACATCACCAGTACATCAACAGCACAGCACTAGTATGTTTAGACCCGTACGAAGTTTGCAATTTCAACTCGGAAGGTGATGGGTTTTTCCTTTCGATGTCTCAAAAATAGAAAGCTGCAAAAAAATTTGTTCATCCATCTGTCTTTTAACATTGTGTCACAGCTTTGATGTGTTGTAAGTGATGTGTGATGGCAAAATTTTTGTACATCGTACGTACATGCAAATCATACAACACGAAGACCCTTGGTATACATCAGCAAAACAACAACATTGGAACACTATTACACACTCAAATCACTCACGCATCAAGAATACATCGATCAATGCATCAAGTCTTTTATTCACGTTTTGAACATCAAACGATCAAACTTTACACTTCTTGCAATTATTGTCCCTGTGTGGGTTCCAGAGTGTAAGAAAACCAGAAATCGCTTTCACCACACACACACTTGTTGGTTTCGTTTCAAAAATCGTTTTCACCACGTATACATAGCTGTGGTGAAAGCGAGCGACCCTACTCGATACCTGGTGGTTTTTCATGAATTTTTCTATAATTACAAGGTTTTTTTGGGCTGCGCTGTAGAGAAAATAGGGTAGAACAATTTTGCCTATCGATGTAATTGTCTGTCCTAAGTATGTCGAATTTTTTTCCTAACATTTTTGTTGAAACATTTCCTGACATTTTTCTTTAAATATTTTCTGAAATTTTAAAATTTTTTGTCAAACATTTTTGCAGTAATCTCCACTACAATTAAGGAAAGGCGTAATCGCTAATTTAGCATTCATCTTCATCCTTTGCAACGGTCGTAGACTTTACAGTAGGGAGTCCTACGGGTCCGCGAAGCAAATGTTTTGTATTCTAAATGCCTCCTTAATAGTGGCTTAACAACAGCAAAATAGCATGGGTGTCTTGTCGATCAAATTTCTTCATATTTAAATGAAAAATTTCTGGGAATGACAGGGTAGGTACAAATCCAATCAAAATCGGCAAGTTACGAGCGAAATTACGTTTGCCTAATGTTTTAATGTAAACTCTAGTTGACTCACCATTTTCTGCTTGTATTTGATAGCTAATTTTAATCTTTCTAGCGTTTGTCGATCACCTGGTTCCCAAATATCTGAACCTGGTATAGGATTAAAGTTTAGCATAACTTCTAATTCGTGTGAAGTTCTAGAGTGGTCCAGCAATGATGTGGCGAATTCTTGTACACTTTGTCGCATCTCCTGTTTAAAGGATAAATTTTTCATCTTCATTGTGACCTATTTAGAAAGTAGAACATTATTTACGTTATATTCAATACGAAACTCGGTTTCCATTCGGCTAAGCCGCCGAAGTTCCCAAGATAATTCGAAGGCTGTGAGTATTGGATCGCGTGAACTGAGAGCGATCAACGAGCTAGACGATAGGGCTCTGTATGCGTTGATTCGGGATTGAGAATGTCGCAGTGAGTCATTCGCACTTGACGATATACATTCATCGCAACCGCATCTGTAATAATATCTTTAATGAGTCAGATCTTTTACAATAATTGAAGAGAACGAAAGTGAAAGCAGTGCAAATCGCATTTCGAGGGTTTGTACCGTAGTTCAACTTGACAAAAAATGAGCTGGTGCCACATATTTCTTTTGGATAAATTTGAACTCCTACCTAATGCACCAATGCACCAGGTCACAGCCGTTCTCTGTATGCAGAGCTCTAAAACTCAAGGAAGGAGGAAAAATCTTGCTTCATACATAATTCGATAGTCGCTTCCCTTGAAGAAGTTTTGAACAACGGGGTAGCTTCTGCATTAGAACTCAATGAAATGGGAAACAGTGTAAGAAATTAGTCGGAGCTTTTTTTTATTAGTTTTGTCCAATCAAAAAAAATGCAGCAGCTTCAGAAAAAATCCATTGCTACTGTTCAATGAAGTGTTGGCGCTAAACGTTTTTTTCTCTTAGTGGAACAGAATGTTAAAAAAAATACTTGACATCACAAGAACTTTTATATTAAGTTGATTTTGAACCTATTTGGTGTACTTTGTAGCACTTTAAAAAAAATGTTAGTTCCAATCATTGAACCTCCTATGCCGGGTTTCTCATGTGAAAATGTCGAAAAAGTTCATGTATATCTCATTGTCTCTTTCATGCCTACCATCGAGGAACGAGATGGGGGTAATAGGCAGCACACTTTCAATGAATGCCCTTACTTTACTTACTTACTTTACCGGCACTACAACCCATTAAGGGTCTTGGCCTTCTCCAACATGCTTCTCCAACCGGGCCTATCTGCAGCTAACGTCTCCCAGCTGGTTACTCCCACAGTTCTTAAGCTGGCAAAAGCAGCGTCGCTCCACCTGGACTTGGGTCGCCCTGCACTCCTTTTGCCTTCAGGTTTGGACTTCAGAATTTTTTTTGGAATACGATGTTCATTCATTCGTTGTACGTGACCGAGTCAACGTAGTCTATTTATTTTTGTTGTTCTGACTATGTCGGGCTCTCCAAAAAGCTCTATGAGCTCGTGATTATATCGTCTGCGCCATCGGTTCAGTTTTCGGTCAAATACTGGTCCAAATATTGTACGCAGTACCTTTCGCTCGAACGTATGCAGAGATTGTTCATTTTTCTGTGTCAAGCACCACGACTCCGAACCGTACGTAACTACCGGTCTGATCACAATTTTATAAAGTGCGCATTTTGAATTTCGGCTTACTGACTTGGACTTTAGAATTTTCAGCAGGCTGTAATAACTCCGGTTGCCCAAAGTTACTCGCCTTTTTATTTCGTCCGCAATGTCGTTGTTTATGTTCAGCTCTGATCCAAGGTATACGAACTTATTGACCATTTTGAATGTGTGTGTGTCGATCGTTACGTTATCTTCCCGATATCGATTCGTAGGTGGGATGATCATGTATTCCGTTTTTCCGTCATTGACCTTCAACCCAAGGTCGGTACCTTTCCTCTCCAAGGCCATAAACTTATCTTTAACAACATCCATAGTTCGGCCAATAATGTCCAGGTCATCTGCAAAACCAAGCAACTGACTGGACTTGGAGAAAATGGTGCCGCTGGAGTCTATGTCCATGGTTTGAACAGCTGCTTCGAGTGTTAAATTGAAAAGCAGCGTTGCAAGAGGATCTCCTTGACGTAGGCCTTCCTCAATGTCGAAAGTCTCTGACATTTGATTGCGGATCCTTACTCGGCTGTTAGCTCCGTTTAGTGTTAGCTTCGTTAGCGAGATCAGTTTGTTGGGAATTCCGAACTCCTCCATGACTCTCCATAGCTTACTTCTTCTAACACGGTCATAGGCTGCCTTGAAGTCAACGAACAAATGGTGTGTTTCAATGTTGTACTCCTTGCACTTCTCCAAGATCTGTCTGATATTAAACAGCTGGTCCGATGTTGAACGACCTACACGAAAACCACTTTGGTATTCACCTATCGTAGATTCCGTGTATGGATGAAGGCGCTGATATAGAATATTTGCAAATATCTTGTAAGCAATATTCAGCAGAGCGATTCCTCGAAAATTGCCACACTCCAATTTGTCACCTTTTTTGTATATGGGACAAAGTATGCTGGTCTCCCAATCTTCCGGTAACTCCTCGTCATTCCAGATGCGTATGATGAGCTCGTGCATCTCCATACATAGCGCGTTGCCACCGTTCTTGAAAAGTTCACCGGGTAGGTTGTCAGTCCCCGGGGCTTTGAAATTTTTGAGCTTTAAAATTTCAGCTTCAACTTCTTGAGCGGTCTGTTCGGGTTAAGCAGTTCCTTATAGTACTCAGCCCATCTCGCAATGCACCTTTCCTCATCTGCTAATACCAATCCATGCTTGTCCTTACACAGCAAAGGTTGTTGACTGTAACCGTTTCTGGATTCGTTCACTTTCCGGTAAAAGTTCCGAGTCTCCTTCCGATTGCCAAACTTCTCAATTTCGATCAAAACTTCCTTGTCACGCTGTCGCTTTTTCCGTCGGAAGAGTTTTCTCTCGAAATTTCTTTTAGAACGGTACTCTTCCTGGCCAGCTCGAGTGAATCTACTTAGAGTTTTCAGGCGAGCTGCGTTTTTGTCGTCCATGGCCTTCTGGCATTCATCGTCAAACCAGATATTTCTTTTATTTCCCGTTCTCGTTCCCACTGCCTCTGCTGCGGCGCTCTCTACATTCCGTCTAATTTGATTCCACGCATCGTCTACGCTTCGTTGTTCGCTGACCATTCCGCCAATAATATTCGTCTCCAGCCTGTCAACATATTGACGTTTAATGTCTTCGTTCTGTAGTTTTTCCACGTCCCACCTTTCCAATGCCGGTTGTCGATTGTGTTGAACCGATATTCGAGACCTAACTGCCGCTCTCACCAGGTAGTGATCGGAATCTACATTCGGTCCTCTACAGCTTCTGACATTCAACATATTTGAACAGTGACGTGCATCTATCAAAATATGGTCAATCTGGTTTTTGGTTCGTTTATCCGGTGATACCCATGTCGCTTTGTGGATGTCTTTATGTTGGAAATAGGTACTGCTGACAACCATGTTTCTTGATGCTGCAAAATCAACCACCCGCGTTCCATTTTCGTTCGAGTTTTCGTGAAGGCTATGTTTACCGATTGTGGGACGATAAAATACTTCGCGGCCTATTTTAGCATTAAAATCTCCAAGCACAATTTTAATGTCTCGTTTCGGCGCTCCATCATATACATCCACCAGTTTCTCGTAGAATAGCTCCTTCCCTCGTTGTCGCTTTCCTCCGTAGGCGCATAAACGTTTATAAGAGTGTAATTGAAAAATTTTCCTCTTATCCGTAGAGAGCACAATCGCTCGTCAACAGGACTGAAACCAATCACCGCGTTTCTAGCTCTGCCGAGACCATGAAGCCTGTTCCATACTCTCTTGGACTGTCGTTACTCTTCCCACTATAGTAGAACTTATAGTCGCTACTGGTCATGGTGTCCTTTCCAGGCCATCTCGTTTCTTGCACAGCTGTTATGTCAATTTTTGCCGCTCTTAGCGCACTTGTGAGAGATCTCAATCCTCCTGGCCGCAACAAAGATCTTACATTCCATGTTCCTAATTGTAAATCGTTGTCCTTTTTCCGATGCTTGAGTCGTTGCCGTTTATCCTGTCCGATCCGAGGCTGTGTTGGGGAATTCATAACAAGACTGTTTTTACGGTGTCTGGGAGTTAGCCAAGCGCCCAACCTACTTTCCTTCTCCCGATGACCCGTAGGAAAGTCACCAGGTGGTGATGGTAGCCCATCTGACTAGGGCTGTGTATGCTGCCGTTGTCTCTTGCTGTTGAGATCATCCGCCACCATACTAAGTCGCCATCCCATCTTGATAGCGCCTAGCTGCCTTCGGCCCTCCCTATACGTGCCGTTTAGGTACTACCCGAAGGCAGCCCCCCTCATCCTTATGCTAAGTGACCCACACTACTACACCAGGGTTGGTTACCTGATCGTTCATGCGGGTTGCTCACTATAACAGGTGTCACCACGGGTAGGATAGGATGTAGGAGTAGGTGGACAGAGGCTAAGGTACATAAAGGAGTACTATATTACGCTTAACACACCATTTGACACCCTCAATGAATGCCCGCTGTATACGAAATTATGCATACCATCACAACAAATTTTGAATACATTCTTACCTTACATCATGAGGCATTGGCAACGACGCACCGCGATCCAATAATATTTTAATTATTTCATAATTGTTTCGATGTGACGCTAAAATCAATGGTGTTATGTCTTCGGTAAATGTTGATGAAGATCTATCAACAGCTTCCCACGACTATTGGATATTAGTTATTCATTGGGCATATTTGCAAAACTAAAAATTTACATTCACCACTTACATACGGTGTTCCTGGTTCATGATTCTCTTCTTCCCAAAGCAGTAAAGTTTCGACTGCCTCCACATATTCTTCGCTAATGGAATGCAATAAGGCATCTTTCACTTTGATCCCTTCCTCCAACAGCAATCGAATCAATTCAATATTTTCGTTTTCAATAGCCGCAATTAACGCAGATCTATTCAACGGATCAACGCAATTTATGTCCAGTTCCTCTGGTTTATCTTTGTAATCCTCAATCAACCTGAAAATGTATTTAAATGATCTTTGGTCTTTTTGACGTTGCAAATCGATAGCCGAACCTGCGTACGCCTGCACAGTCACCACGTTCAGCAGTTAAAAGAAATTTCTTTTCTACCGGAGTCAAAACATATTCGTCAGAATCATTAATGGCGTCATACGGCTTCTTTGGTGTGTCTTCATTTATCGAATCTTTCGAATTGCTTGGAACGAGATTCTCCTTCGATTCTGAGGTTGTCTTCATAGTTTATTCTCATTGAGATTTTAGTGAAACAATTCTTGCACCTAAAATTTATAATCTAAGAGTATCGTTCAAAATTATATTCGGCAAAATTATATTTTTTATGTGAGAATAATGCAAATTTTGTGTATGTTTCATGGAAAACTTATGAATAATTTATGTAAAGTGTAGATCATCTAAAAAAGATGTACAAAAGATGGATAATTAATGTAACAACAATGGATTTTGCTATATTCTTTTTCCATCATTTTTACATTCCAAATTAGAAAAGCATTTACATCATTTTAACATGATTTACATCATTTTTTCATTATTGACATAAGTTTTACATTATTTTTACGTTCGTGGAAAATTTATGGATAGATAATGTAAAATTTGAGCAATAGTATATTATAGTATATAGTAGTATATTATATTAGTGATTATAGTCGAGTTTTAGTGAATGATCCGAGGGTTGCAGTGCAAGCTCCATTCGCGCACCGAGATGAAGTTAATGACAGAGGGCGTTAGCCCCGAAGTCACTTCACGTATAGAGACTATGATGAAGCGATTTAGCACTTTTATTATACGATAGTTTGTTGCCGGTGCCTATAATGGCCAATTATGCACGAAACTGTGGATTTAACAACGAAGAAGTACTTGACGATTTATCAACCGTGCCACACATTACCAAAGAAAATAGGTGAACAGTGCATTTCTATGCAGGGTTGTTTTGTAATTTTTTCAACTCTAAATAAAATAAATATCACAACAAAAACCCTTTAAAAATTTGATTTCTTGTACAAAAATACGCCATGGGATGTATGTCAAATGTAAAGTAAAATTTTTGCGTTGTGAAAGCTGAAAGCGTAGAAAAACTATCACACTGGGGGGTCCGGCATTTGTGACGCATTTTTTTAATCAAAAATGAAAACATTCCAAAAAAATTTTTTGCGTTTCAAAGCTGTAAGCGTCACCCCAATTGATATCAGTAGTTTTGGAAGAAGAAACAAAGAGACTTGCGTCACATTCCCCTTTTTAAAGGGTTTTTTTTGTGATATCAGTAATTTTCTACTTCCTCTACAACCTTCATTCATAAAATCTTTTTGGCGCCACGGCACTTAGCGCGTCTGCCATAGCTGGCGGCGGCGGCCACCACTGACCGCCGTCACGATTTCTCCATCACCGCCGCCTCAGGTTACATTCTAAAAATTTTGCTCATACCCATACCCTACCTCATACCATACCTTGAATATACACACAAATACATACAAAATATGCTTTTATATGGGATTTGTATGGCGCCCAAACGAGGCCGGTACCCCCCTTTTTTAAAATCTCATATGGCGTAGAATGCCCAGCCGAAGGTCCATGCAAATTTTCAAGAAAAGTTATCGGACCATTTTCGAACCGCAGCCAAAAAAGTGGGTTTTCACGGTTTTTCATACAAATGGCCCTGGAACCTAACGAACTAACTACTAACGTAGGATATTTTCATTTACTTTGGCTCCTATGAAAGAGCACATTTTGTACCGGAAATTTCAATTTTCAAAAGGTCATATCTTCGGATCCACTGGACCGATTTTGATGATCAAAAAGTCGATTTCAATCAAAATCTTACAAGGAATGCAATGAACTAGGTCCCAGGGGGGGTACGACGCAAGGGAAAAAAGTCAAAACTTAGCTGTATATATGGCTCCGAAGTCTACGAAAAAAATTTATTCAACTACACCATAATATTGATGATTATAGTAGGATCACTGGATCACAGTGGGATCGCTTAAGTGCTATGTGCCTAACATCTCAATGTTTTTGTGTGATTTATTCAATATTTGCTTATTTTATGGTATCTACCCTGATAACCTCAAGATTGCCAAGATAATTCCAATTTATAAGAAATAGGACAAAAGGGATATAAATAATTATCGACCGATCTCTGTTCCACCCGCTTCAATAAAATATTAGAAACCATAATCTATCGAAAGATTTACGGTTTCCTAAATTTCAACAGCTATTTCCATGCTTAGGGTGGGAAGCGGAACGTATACAGCGCTTTTTGAATTAATTGAGATGATTAATAGAGAAATAGACAAAGGCAAAGTAGTGTCCGGGTTATTCATCGATTTAAGCAAGGCATTTGACACTGTGATACACAGGTTACTTTTAATTAAGTTGGAATATGCAGGCATCAGAGGAGTGGCAGTTGATTTGATGAGAAGCTACTTATGTAACAGAAAACAGTATACCGAATGTAATGAAACTGGTAGCTCCTTTGTTGAAGGTAACTGTGGGAGTTCCACAAGGTGGTGTTCTTTCCCCTTTGCTTTTCTTTATTATTATCAATGACTTCTATGTGCTTCCCATTAAATCCATTCCCTATGGATTTGCAGACGACACAAACATTTTCCAATCTTCAGCCATAGCCTCTGATAATAAGTAATAAGTAATCACTGCAGTGACCTGGTCATTATTGCTGAGTATTTTCGGTTGAATAAGCTTACTTTGAACTTGAAAAAAACGGAATTAGTTTATTTCCGAAAACCACACACGAAGATCGTTGATATTCCTGATTTGACCTTCAATGGTGTTACAATTGATATGACCACCTCTGTCAAATGTCTAGGCCTTACTTTAGATGAATTCGTTAACTGGGGTGAACACATTAAAAATATTATCAGTGTATTATCCCGCAATACTGGGATCATAAAGTGACTGCGTTTTCTCCCCAAGGTTAGTATTTTGAGACTTATTTACTACTCGACTACTCATTGCAACTTAACATATTGTGTAGGGATATCGGGATCAGCCAACAATAGGCTTATCGATGAGATCCACACCTTACAAAAAAAATCTGCTCAAATTACGGCAAAAGAAGTCTGTCATTCTCTGGACCTACGCTCTGGACCTACTCACATTACAAATTCCACATCCATCATTGAATTCACTCGTTCGTTGAAGCAACATATGCTAAGCCAGATTATTAATAATTGAATTTCACCGATATCGGAAAATAGTTTGCAATATTTTTCCTTGATTTCTTGCTCATTGCCACCCCTATTTCTCCTTTGTTCTTGTATAGAAATTTTTATATGAACTTTTGTTGCTCTACTTCTATGTCTTACATTTCTTTTCTTTTCCTTCAGTTTTTACTGACCATGAACTTTTATCACTACGAGTTTTTTTTATTCATGTAGCTCCTTAGAATTGTACACATACTGGAGCTACGCAGTCTAACAATTCTTGATCGTATATTAATTTAGTATTAAGTTATTCTAAGAATACTTTAGTTATTGCTGGTTAAGATAAATTTTTTTGTCACATTATATACATAAATAAAGAAATAAAAATAATAATAGTCTAGTCTACCATAATAACGTTATTATGGTAATGTGTCGATGTATGGAACTCGACTATAATCGGCATATTATGGTCCTATTTTCAGTGGTTTTGTGCGATATAATTGGCATATTATAAGCACCAATGCAATAAATCATGTTAAAATGATGTACAAAAGATGGATGACTAATGTAACAGTCATGGCTTTTGCTACATTATTCGACCATTATGTTTACATTCATTCATCATTCACCTTTTGTACATCATTTCAACATTATTTTCAAAAATTGTACATTATTTATTAATAAATTTTCCATTAATGTAAAAATAATGTAAAATTTTCCATTAACGTAAAAATAATGTAAAAGTTTTACTAGACCTGTTCATATGAAACTGGACAACCTACCTATGTTTGTCATTTTCACAAAAATAATGAAAAAATTATGTACATTTACTTCATGATTTTCTAAATTGGAATGTAAAAATGATAGAAAAATAATGTAGCAAAATCCAACGTTGCTACATTACTCATCGATCTTTTTTACATGATCTATATTAGGGTTGGCCGATTTTACACTTTTTTTTTATTGCGAAGAGGACAGCCTGGATACGATTCCAGGAGTCGAAAAAATAATTTTGGTGCCTTTGGTTTATTTTTAAATTCGATTTCCAGCTTGCACACTCAAATTTTCTGAAGAAAGGCCGATTTTCTTGACATTCCTCTTTTTCAGAACATTATTTGTCGAAAAATTATTGTCAATATTTGAGATTATGGTTGAAATCCACTCTTCAAGGTTGAGAGAAGATATTTCAATCGATTTTCAGTTCAGGGAGGCTGAATTTTTTTTTTTTTTTTTTGTGAGCGAGAAGTTTGAAAAATGGTAAATTTGATCTTTTTTTTCGACTTTCATGCTATGCCATCATAAGTTGCAGTCTCACAAATTCTGACAAATGATAATACTCTCTTCAGGGAAGGAATAGGAATCTCAAAAAGGCATTCATTACAAAAAACAGCCACTTACTTTGACCATATGAGTTGAGCCAATATGATTGATTGGCGGAAAACCTCAATTACCGAGCCACCTCTAACTAAATCCTTCACAGCCTCACAGCTCCATGAACTCGTTCAAGATAGTCCTGCATCTTACTTGCGGAATTGTCCGCAGTTCCTTTTTCCCAACAATACGCAAAGCATAGAGAGAGTCGTCAAAGCTGTGACACGTTGAGCTTGAACGGAGTTATACTGAAAAGTCGCTGCCCATCACATTTTATTGCTGATTGTGAAAGACGGGTCCCCTAAGAGTTCGAAACTACTTTTAGTGAAATAAATTTTCTGGTAAATTTTAAAGAAAATTTAAAAAAACTATGTTTTTCCATACTTTTTCCAAAATGTAAAAATGATGAAATAAAATTGTTGCGTACAGGCGTTTTTACAATTTTGATCGATAAAAAACATAATTGTAAGCAAAGAATTGCTCTACGGTATATTTCTAGATCTTTTAGTTTCAGTATAACTCCGTTCAAGCTCACCGTGCCACAGCTTTGACGACTCTCTCTATGCTTTGCGTATTGTTGGGAAAAAGGAACTGCGGACAATTCCGCAAGTAAGATGCAGGACTATCTTGAACGAGTTCATGGAGCTGTGAGGCTGTGAAGGATTTAGTTAGAGGTGGCTCGGTAATTGAGGTTTTCCGCCAATCAATCATATTGGCTCGACTCATATGGTCAAAGTAAGTGGCTGTTTTTTGTAGTGAATGCATTTTTGAGATTCCTATTCCTTCCCTGAAGAGAGTATTATCATTTGTCAGAATTTGTGAGACTGCAACTTATGATGGCATAGCATGAAAGTCGAAAAAAAGATCAAATTTACCATTTTTCAAACTTCTCGCTCACAAAAAAATTCAGCCTTCCTGAACTGAAAATCGATTGAAATATCTTCTCTCAACCTTAAAGAGTGGATTTCAACCATAATCTCAAATATTGACAATAATTTTTCGACAAATAATGTTCTGAAAAAGAGGAATGTCAAGAAAATCGGCCTTTCTTCAGAAAATTTGAGTGTGCAAGCTGGAAATCGAATTTAAAAATAAACCAAAGGCACCAAAATTATTTTTTCGACTCCTGGAATCGTATCCAGGCTGTCCTCTTCGCAATAAAAAAAGTGTAAAATCGACCAACCCTAATCTATATATAAATATTGCACTAAACATGCATGAATTTTCCACGAAACATAAACAAAGCTTACATTATTCTTACATCAAAAATATAATTTTGCCGAATTTTTGAAATATACCCTAATCTAACGATAGGAAGTCTATTCTTGTGATAAGAAGTTACATTATCTAGCGATTAACTACAAAGTTTCTTCATTAAAATCAAAATCTAAAATTAAAAGACAATACAAGCGAAGGGCATAATGTTTAATAAAAAACGCACACAGAAAAATTTGCGCATTTTCAGAAATTTTGTGCAGAAAAGTTGCAAAAATTGTGGACTCGATTAAATCCGAATGCTTTTAATGCATTATAATTCTTCTAACGCAAAAATTTGTGCACAAAGAACTGTTTTTACGAACAAACCGTCGAGATTTTGCGAACAAATTGCGGATTTTAAAACCATACACTTTATTATCTACAAACGCACATCAAATGTAGATTTCGTTGGGTTAGCTGTTACTGGGAAGAAGCCGTGGTACAAGTGTCTTCCGTCAATTACAAAAAATTGGGCAATTTCTGGACATATTTACAGCAACTCGTATGTACGATTTCAACGAGCTATCACATGTTAGGATTGAGTGTTGTACTTGAAAGATTTGAGCCAGCAGTCACTGAGCAATCCCCGTAATGTAAGAACCTTCTTCATACGCTTCCTGACGTAACATTATCGTATGTAACACTCCTGCTTTCAGCCTTACTCGGGCGAAAACATTTAACCTTTTACGTTGTTTCATTTGAGCAAACAAAACATTTTCTTGTTGTTCGTATGTACTCCTGCTCCCATTCCCTTAAAGAAACCAGCTAGGACCAGCCAGCATGCCAACTTTTGTCTGATAGGAAACACTTCATCACATTGCTTTTAGAAACCAATCACTGAGGGCGGGCGTCAGTACAACCTTTTACGTAACATTTCTTAAGACAAACTTTGCTTTGATTCACTCGTGAGTTTACACTGCACAAATATTTAAATATGACTCTGGTTAGGTATTTAAAGTTTGTCCTGGAAATCTTTTTTTGAGCATCCAACACTTACAACACATTAAATTCTCATTCAACAACCAAAAAATGACTGTACAAAACTGTATAGCAAACAGAATCGAAGTGTGAAGTTTTTCCGCTCTAAAAGGATCATTATACCAACGCGCGATGCGAATTTTTTTCTCATCTTTCTGCTATAATGGAATGAAACAATAAAAACGCATAGCGTCCTAGCATTTTAATGATCCCTTAAGGTAGACATAAAACTTTATAAATATTTTCCCGCATTGCTGTTGAAAACAACTTGATCATTCAAACAAATCGAATTGTTTGTACCCCGGTAGGAAAATAGAGTTACTTCCCACTTACTGCCGCCGCGCCGTTAATATTTTTGTGAACCGGCGAACTAGCACAATTCACTGTACACACTTCGGTGACGAAAATTAGGAAATTGTTTTAGAATTTTCCACTAATTTTCGTCCCTATGCATGTAGAATTGTGTACGTACATATTTCAGACGGTTTTTTGTTTGTAGGCACTTGAGAAATTACCTAGAACCAACCGCCCAAAACAGGTAACGAATGTTATTTTTTGTTGGTTTATTTGAAACACCTTCACGAAAATTTTCTCTTTTCTTGATGCGATATTTTTTAAATTAGTTGAAAGTCCTTAGTTTAAAATAGGAACTTACTTTTAACTTTGAATTTGTATCATCGTTAATTAATTATTATTAATTGAAAAATTTAATGAAATGCCATTTCCTCAAGTTAGCCATTTCCTCTTCAAACAAAGCAACAAAACCACCGGACATTCTTCAATTAAAAGGATTTAGAAAATAAAATGATCAAAGGCAAAAACTAATTAGCTCAATTTTAGGTAAAGCAACTCGCAACGCTTTAATTTTTATTTTCTTAAGCATTTTACAAAAACACACCTTCACCGTTAACAACAAATTTAGCGAAATGTTTTCCTATCAATGTAAGCAGTTTCGATTTCGGTGAGAAACTAATAGAAAATTACTTTTCCACAGCCTTAATAGAACTTAGCATACAAAACAGATACTAATCAAATTAGCAGTTATCGATGTCCATTGTACATAAATATTTGTTACATCATTATTCTCGTACGAAGGTATCGAACAATTGGTTTTGTTTTGGGGACATATTTTACATAAGGATATCACCCATTCGTCGGTAAACACGACTACTCGAGTAAAGAAAAGGTCGAATGTGAGTCAACGCCTAACAGAAATCTTAACAATGGTGAGTATGAATTTCCCCGGTGGTGATTATACACATGGAATGTGGTCATTCAGCAGAGTGAGTCAATTTCCGGCCATTTTACAACACACACATTTTCGGTTGTAGGAACATGAGAGAAAGTTTTCTGCGTTATTACTTTTGTGTTTCCGAACACTTTTGCGTACCGCACAACCAACTGAAATTTGTTAAAAAATTTATTTTGTATGAAAAATCAAAATTTCGGAAGGCTGTGCGGTACTCAAAAATGTTCGGAAATACAAAACTAATAACGCAGAAAAGATTCTTTCAAGTTCGTCCCAAAATTGACCCAAAATCGACCCACCCTAGTGTTGAGGCTTTAAAAATCTCGAAAAGTACGGAATGTGCCTTGAGCTTTTAAAAGTTAATTTACGAAGCGAATACTTCAACCAGATTGTATGTAACTCAAATAGGTCACCTCTTCTCGAGAAAATCGTAGCAGCGTTAGGGTGGCCAAAAAAATTTTTCCTCAGTACCTTCCCACAGACTGATCGGATTCTAATTTTGACACGCTTGATCAACTTGCACTTGCATGAAAACCTCTCCATTTATAGATGTTGATTTTCTGAGCCGAAAACGACCGGGAACCCAAAAAAAGAAATCAATTCCTTCCACCCTTTTCCCCCTCAAAGGTTTCGGTATGGTTTTCTTCTAAAAAATCAATTTTAAGTTATTTGAGGCTGCTGAAAAAATTCAAAATTTCGGAAAAGTTGGAAAAACAGACCGGAAAATGGAAAATTAAAATTTCCTAAAAAAGCTTTGTGCTTTCTTCTTTCGATCGAGTCCTGTGGTACACACATAAATCAAATATTCATTGAAATCAAATCAAATTATATTGTATCGAGTTGCCTTTGCATTCACTACATAAGCAACCAATTTTGTAGATTTTAAACATTCAAATATATGGATCTAAATTAACTAGTCGGATCCCGTAGCCCCCTAGGGGGCATCCCGCGAGGGCACTCTGAAGGCTTTGGAGGGATGGGTGCGAGGGCTTATTATTATTATTATATTCACTTTTTTTAATAACATTGGGTCGGTGGAGCAATAAGCGAAAACGTGCATAAAGCTGTGAAGTTATTAACAGAATTATTTTTATTACACCAGGGGGCTGCCACCCCGTGGACCCCCGCTAATTATTAGCTGGCGGCGCTTTCCCTGCCTGCGGCGCTTTTCCTGCCTGCTGCGCTTTCCCCGTCTGATGCGCTTTACCTGCCTGCTGCGCTTTCCCTGATTGCGGCGCTTCCGTATGAGACTACCGTCAACATCCCCATCGAAATCCCCGTCAAAACCTGTCCAAGTCTCCATCAATCGCTGTTTTTGCGATGTTTCGTAAAAGGAGGTAAAAGTCGCTAGGTTCGTTATACACCTAGGTTCTAGTGACATTTTGTAAAAGGAAAAAGATCCCTAGTTTTGTTAGCCCTAGTTTTGTTAGCTAACTAAGTTTTTCTGTTGTTTCATTAAAGCACAAAATACTGGCTTTAGTGATATTTTGTAAAAGGGAAAACTCCCTAGTTTTGTCAGCTACCTAGGTTTTTCTGTCGTTTCATTAAAGCGCAAAATCCTGGCTTTGTTAGCCACCTAGTCTTCGCGACGTTCCGTAAAAGGGAAAATTCCCTAGTTTTGTTATCCACCTAGGTTCTCGTGACATTACGAAAAAGGGAAAATTCCCTACTTTTGTTATCCACATAAGTTCTCGCGATATTTGTCGAAGGGAAAATTCCCTTATTTTGCCATAGTATGGTAATTTTATGTCCAAACTAAAACTACTGCTACTTTTTTGCATTAAGAGGTGTCCCCACCCATAATATTTGTACGGTCAAAGGAGATGTGAAATGTTATTGAAAGCATCGAACAGTGGGGACACCTAATAATGCAAAAAAGTAGTATCAGTAGTTTTAGTTTGGACATAAAATTACCAAACTATGGCAATTGCCTTGTTGATATAGGTGTTCTACATATAATCCAAAATGAACGGTCTAAAATTGTATCTGAAAAATGAAATGAGCCGGATTAGCTCAAGTGGTTAGAGCATCGCCCGGAGAGCGAAGATGTGACGTGGTTTGATTCCCGTCTCCGACACCAAAATTTATTTTTCAGATCCGATTTGCTTTCAAAAACATTTCATTCAAAAATTCCCTTATTTTGTTATCCACCTACTTTTTGGTAGCATTTTGTAAAACGAAAATTCTACACTTTTATTGCCCACGTAGGGTTTGTTGACATTTCGTAAAAGGGAAAATTCCCTACTTATGTTATCACCCTAGCTTCTAGTGACATTCAGCAAACGGGAGAATATCCGTCCAAATCCCCGTCCAAATGTATGTATGTTTCATTTATTGACAATATATGTGTAAGGTGGTAAACCTTTGTTTTATTACATATATATCGCGAGCAAAACAACGCGTGAACAATGCAAAATTACGGGTAAGGTTGAAAATGTATAAATGAGTAAACTAAAAAAAAAAAAAAAGAAAAGTAGAAACAAAATAAACTAGAGAAGAAAATGTAGCGAAGATGACTTTAATGTATATGTCACATCAAAATGTGTCCAAATGGCTGTCCAAATGCCCTTGTCCCCGGAGCTCCACGGCAATGTTTCCAAAACGACTCCCAGAGCACACCCTGAACAACCCCAACAACTTTCCCCTCTACACCAAACATCTAATATCAATCTAAAAAAAATGCAAAAATAAAAATAACTTTTTCGGTCATTTTCCGGTAGCGGAGCAAACTGGACACCCAACCGCCCAACCGATTTTCACAAATCCGGTTCCGTTGGCTTCGTCAGATCGATACCTTTCATTTGACATCTTGCTAACCTCTTTCCGACTACTGCCAACCGAGGTATAGCTCATTTTCGTCCCCTTTGAGCGACCCTGGACACCGAACCGCCGAACCCATTGTAACAATCCAGGTTCCGTTGGCTTCGTGGGATCGATACCTTTCATTTGACAGTCATTTGACAGCTCACTGACCCAATTCCGACCACTACCGACCGAGATATAGCCGAAGAAGTGCTCCCGTTCTGGGCTAAATGGCACAAAAGTGGCCTATATCTCGATGGGATGGAATTTTTTCACTCAACATTGTTCACATTGTTTTGTTGGCCCGAACGATCGGCAATGAAAAAATAACATCAATACAGCTAAACTTCCCTAACAAAGTGACCAACACCCGAAATTTTAACAGTTTTCACCTCTTACCTCCGCCGGATGAATTCGGATCAAAAAATTTTTTAGCCAATCAAAAACTCTAAGACTCTTCTTCCCCGATGAAACCTCTGCAACTTATCGGTTATTTTCACTTTTGACCCATTTTTTACCCATAACTCCCTTATTTCAGAACAATATCACACCCCGAACATGTTTTCTCGACGTTTTAGACCATCCCCGACAACATATCAAAAATTAACTTTTCAGTCATTTTCCGGCTGCGGAGCTAAAGAAGCGCTCCCGTTCTGGGCTGAATCGGCCAAAAATTCCCAATATCTCGGGAACATGGAATTTTTTCACCCAACATTGTTCACCAATTTTGTTGCCCTGAACCTCCACTAACGATTGGCGCTCAAAAATTAACTCTACTTTAACTAACAAAAAAACTTCCCTAACAAAAAAGTTACCAACCACCAAAATTTCAGCAACTTTCACCTCCTACTTTCGCCGGATGAAGTCGGATCAAAAAACAAAGTTGTAGCCGATCAAAAACTCTAAAAATTTCCTTCCCCGACCGAAGCTGCAACTCACCGACTGCATCGTCTACAGTCGATCCAAAAAATTTGACCTATTTTGATCAAGTGTCTTAAATGAAAAATTCGAAAAAAATTCGAGACCTTGTTTTCTTCACGTTTCAGACCACCACCAACAACATATCAAAAAGTGTTTTTTTTTACTTTTCGATTTTGACGGTAAAAGCGTTACCCACAAACAGACATTACGTTTTTATAATATGTTAATAACATGAATTTGTTTTCATCAGTTCGCATAGTCCCATATCACACCAATCAATGGTGATATTTTCATGCTTTTATGATCAACCGAACAGCTTCACATTCACAGAAATCTAATTTCAAACACACAAATGATTCAGCCTTTATAGCAAAAACTGTACAGATGTAATAGATTCAATCGATTTTACAAGTAGAGCGAAAAGAACTTTAACAAATGAAGTAATAGTATACATACATTGCAAAGTTATTCATTGCATGAGGACACAATTTTATTATAAGAGTATTTTTTTGGCTGTATGTATAGACTCGCTTGCGTACGGGTCACTTTCCATCTAGTTTTTTTGTCGTTGTTGTTGTTGGTGGAAGGAATATGTATGTCATAGACGAATCATAAATTTGTCTGTATAATACTTTATGGAACGATAAATACAATGTCTATATCAATTTACATGAATGGACTATACATTTTCCACAATTCGCAAGCATGAAGGTTTTAAATATAGCTTAAGTATACGCACTTGTAATTTTGGATATTACCTGAAAACGGACGGCAAGAACATCAGTATTTCCGTATTATCCATAAGAAAAAAATCACCACAAAAAATTTACAAGTGTGTTTACTTAATATAACTTTTGTTTTAGTTGTATCGCATTACAGAAATCCATGAACCTTGCGAAAAACATCGACTGAACTTCCAAAAACCCTAGTTTTATAATCTGTAGCGAGTTTAACGCACTTTCATAGTGTTTTATTAGAAAATTTTTAAATCGGTGGTCACCGGTACCAATTTTACCCATCGTGTGTACCTCAACTGAGGTTTATTTGAGCACAATGTGAAATAACTACAGACTTCCTAGATGTGTTTATTCTAAGGAACGTAGTACCGTTCTATTCGCCGTTAATTTGGGCGAATCGGCCTATGAAATACTATGAATTTTCTTCGAAAAATTCAACGAAAACTATTTTTTATCACAATGTACAAATGTACAAATAAAATTTGGATGATTTGCAAATTCAGTGTTAAGGGGGTGGGGCAGTGGGTCCTTTTCACGGGAAAAAGTGTCATTTTTTCAAAGCATGTCTTTGCAGTTTTCTGCTACGAGGCACTGGTGACCAAGCAATGAACCAGAACGATCTTAGAAGTGGGAGGAGGGTGTTACCTAACGAAATTCACCGAAAAAAAAAACAAAACTTTATTCGTCCTAAAATCTGCTTTACTTTGGAACGGTTCGGCAACATTTCTGAATTTTGGCAGTGAAAATAGTTTCTCAAGAAAATTGTTTGGGAATGAATTATTACATTGAATTGCCTAAAATAGGTTAGAAACAAGTAGCCTTTCAAGCTGTGTATTACAAATATTTTATGAATTTAAATTAAAAAAAAAAGAAATTAGAAACCTGTAAGCTGAATGACCCATATTATAAATGTGAGTCAAGTATAAATGTAGACATCGATTCGTTCAATCTGCTTAAAGGCTTAAGAATAAGTTAATTTTTAAATAACGAAAATGTTAACTATAAATTTTTTATTGGCATCATAGGTAAACGTTCTACAATAATAGCTGGGTTAATCGACTGTTCAATTTTACTTTTATCATTAGTGGCGAAACGAGCCAATGGTTAGTTGTGTATTAATAAGAGCACACGCACACTTGCATAATCGTAGTGTCGTACTCATGGGAAAAGAATTTGAATGACTGAGTCCCAATTCTGAAAATCTGAGATTCGAAATATCTGAAGGTTTTAATGCCATTTTTTTAATGGAACTTTTGAAATAAAAAGGTAATTATCATCATTACGTCTAACGATTATCTGTTACCTCTCAGGGTTAGAGTTTCGTTACAATTCGTTAGTCCAATCAATACCTCTAACCGAGACAAATAGCCCTTTGTAAATCACGACCATCAGCATATCAAGGTGCATGACTTGACTGAAGATTGGCACTAGATGCCGAAATGTTGATCACTTCTAATTATATCCATAATACAACTGTTTTAGATGGCTAATGTCTGAGCGTCATGTCGATGACAAAATAATTCAAATGCGTGATGTGTGGAGTACGGTTAGCCAAATTTTTAGCGTGCGAAATCTGAAAGCGTAGAGAAATTATAAAGTTGGGAGGCATTTCGACGCATTTCTTTAATCAAAAATGAAAAGAATTTTTTGCGTTCTGAAGCTGTAAGCGTCACCCAAATTGATATCAGTTGTTTTGGAAGAAGAGATGAGGACCCTGACACACTACACACGCAACCCAACAACTTTTCCTTTGACACCAAACACCTATCTCCAACCCAAAAAAAATTTAAAAAAAAAAAAATTAATTTTCCCCCTAAGTGCGTCCCATGCCACCGTCGGCCATTTTGTTGGTCACCCTGACACACTACACACCCAACCCTTCAACTTTTTCTTCGACACCAAACATCTATCTCCATCCTAACACAGTCCAAAAATTTTGCTCATACTCGTATGCAAAACATTCTTTTATGTGGGCTTTTTATGGCGCCTTTTAAGAGCCTTGGCGCCCCAACGAGGCCGGTAGCCCCCTTCTTTAAAATCTCATTTGCCGAAGACTACCCACCCAAAGGTCACTGCAAAATTTCAAGAAAAGTTATCGAGCACGAGCCAAAAAATTCGGTTATCATACAAATGGCTCTGGAACCAACTACCTAACTAACCCACTAACTAACTAACGTAGGATGTTTCCATTAACTTTGGCTTCTATGAAATAGCACATTTTGTATGGAAAATGACAATTTTCTAAAGGTCATATCTTCGGATCAACTGGACCGATTTTAATGAGTAAAATGTCGATTTACTCAGATTTACGCAGAATCCGAAAAACTAGGTATCAATGGGGTACGACGCAAGGGAAAAAGTCAAAACTTAGCTGTACATATGGTTTCGCCGTCTACGAAAAAAAAAACTTCTAAATTTTTTTGTCGTATGGGGACTTGGTTTTGCAGGTGGGCATTCAAGAGGCGCAGGTGGGAAAATGCGTCGCAGGCACATTAAGCGCCCGCCGGAAGCACATTAAGCGCCGAAGGCACATAAATCGCAGTAGGCACATAAAGCGCCGCAGCAACATAAAGCGCCGCAGGCATAGAAAATGCCACAAGTACATAAAGCGTCGCAGACTAATAATTAGGGGAGGTACAGGAGGCATAAAAAATAACTCTGTTATTCACATCACAGCTTTATGGACGTTCTCGCTTATTACTTTCGAGTGCCCTTGCACCCACCACGTCCAAACAATACCAGTGTCCTCACACTCACCCCCGCCATAGTCAAACAAAATTTGAGAATAAAATCATCGACAGAATGCATATTTATGCTTCAACGAGGTGCCGCATTAGAATTTCTCTGGGTGTGAGTTGTGTTCGAATTCTGTGCGAGAAACAATTAAAAATTCACTACTACAAATGCAATATTATGTTCACTCTACATGACTAGGAATTCAGCTGCCCTGGAAATGATAGGTGAAATTATAACATCTACTTTCAGATATGACAAACCTTTCGATGCATTAATACCCAAACTATAAGAGCGGAAAGCTAGTACAGTTCTACCCGCACGAAACTGCACTATCTGGGTTACAGACGGATCTAGAATAGAGTCATTGCTGGCAGCTTCTAGAGCTTGCAATCACATTGAGAACAATCAATCTCCCTGAGTTGGGTAATCACGTCAATCTGAAATTGTAGGCTACTGTGCTATTGAGATTACAGATTGTGTATTTTATTGGGGTTCGAATTGCCTTATCGAATGTTGGAGAATTTTTTCACTAAAAGAGGATTCCTTAAATAATCCCAGACAACACAGATCACACTTTTTAATGTGGTTGCTAACTGAATGTACATTAAATGTGCGAAATTCAATGTTGTTGAGAATATGTACATAAAATGTACAAAAAATGTGCCTGTAAAGTGGTACATATTTCGATGTACATAAAAAGCACATTTTTTGTGCTATTAAAACTCGAAATTATTGCACTGGATCACAAGTACATTTTTCGCACATTTTATGTGTACACTATTCCTATTACATTTAATGTACCAAAAATGTGCTTATGATGTAATACATTTTCGATGTAAATTAAAAGCAGTTCCGTAGGTTGGACACTGTATACAGCTAAGTTTTGACTTCCCCCCTTGCGACGTACCCCCCGGAGATATGACCTTTAGAAAACGATAATTTTCAATACAAAAGTGCATTTTCATAGAATCCAAAGTTAATTGAAACATCCTACGTTAGTTAGTTAGTTAATTGTTTCCATTGGCATTTGTATGAAAAACGACTTTTTTGACTTCCGCTCGAAAACGGCTCGATAACTTTTCTTAAAATTTCGCAGTGACTGGACATTCTACACTATATGAGGGCTCTTAGAAGGCGTAATAAAAAGCCCATACGTATGCCTTTGTGTTTTGTGTGTGTAATATGTGGTAGCACATTTTATATGAGACAAAGGTTGGGTGCTCGAGATAGAGGTTTGGTGTCAAAAGGAAAGTTCTTGGGTTGGATGTGTAGTGTTACGGGGTGACCGCCAAAATGGCGGAAAAAAGACGGGAACTACAAAAGAACTTTTGATATGTTGTAGAGTAACTTGTGGGGATAATTTTCGCCCATGGAAGTAGTAGCTGTCGTGCTTCGGTTTAACGGCAGCGCACAGTGTATTTTTTGTAAAGGTTTGGGGGGCTAGGTCTCATTTCTGCAAAAAATTGTGAAATTAAAAATTTTCTTCTACGATTTCCATAAAGTTAAATGCCATAACTTTTTCATTGTTTTTAGATTTTTTTAATTTTGTAACTTAACGTTTAAAAATTCCTTGATTTAAAAAATAAAATTTATTGGCACCGCTGTACCTGGAACCTGGATAGAATGCGCATGTCGACACACATATTTTTCATTGGAGAGAACTCTCTCAATAATACAAGTAATTTGACATGTTGGTTCCATTCAAACCAAAATGTCATTCAACATGCACATTCTATCCAGGCACAGTGGTGCCAGCTTAGCATTTCTCCGACTAAAGTGCATAGATTTTGATTTGTTAGGATCGTTTGGGCAATGCCCGCCCTGTAATTTGCCTCTAGCTACGGCCCTGCGTAATTTCATACACTTAAGAGTTAAGGCAATATTTACTTAGACACGTTCGAGTGTTTTGTAGTCAATGCTGCCAATTCATTTAGAACTTTCATACTTTTGTGATGAAAAAAATGAAAAAGATTCGCACATGTCGTAGAGTAATTTTCTTCCGATAATTTATTTACCTTTTTTTTATATTAAAGCGAAAGTCAGGGTAGTCCGAATAGTCGGACGGTCGGTCGTGTCATTTCTCATAACCATCGTCTAAAACTTTTGTACTTCTTTCATTTGACTGTCAACGCTGATCCAAAACCGAATGAACTTTATTGTTTGCTGTCAACACTTTTACACACACGGATGGTTGTTTTTCTATGCTGACAGTTGTGGTTTGTTTATGCACTAGTGAAAGAAAAGCTTTAAAATCATTTTTTAGTATAATTCGCTTGAATATTTTACCATAAAGAATGAATTTGGTGCACTGCCAATTATGGATGGGAAACGTAAGTTCAATCTATTGAATTATTGATAATTTACAAGTCTAACGTATCAAGGTTATAGTTGGAGCCCTACATGACCGAAAATTTCGTCATTGCGGCATTCCGAAAAATGGGAGAAGAACCACAAACTGTTCGTTTGATGAGAAACAAATATACGGGAGAACCAGCAGGGTATTGCTTTGTCAATTTCCAATCGGATGAACAAGCGATTGATGCAATGCATAAATTAAATGGAAAACCGATTCCAGGAACCAATCCAATCGTTCGGTTTCGTCTAAATAGTGCCAGCAATTCGAATAAACTACCCGGAAATGAAAGAGAATTTTCGGTATGGGTGGGAGATTTAAGTTCAGACGTCGATGACTACAGCCTGTACCGGTCATTTTCCACGAAGTACACGTCAATCAAAACAGCCAAAGGTGACAAATACTTTCTGTTAAAAACGTTCTCAGTGCTAAAACACATCTGCCGTACAGTTATTTTAGATACTTCAGGATTCAGCAAGGGTTACGGATTTGTTCGTTTCGGCTTGGAAGAAGAACAAAAGGCAGCACTTTATGAAATGAATGGATACATCGGTCTTGGTAGCAAATCGTTGAAAATTTGTAACGCTGTGCCTAAGCCTAAGACCGCTTGTACTACTGGTACTACGAGTACCACTTCCACGTCCAGCACATTGCAATCTGGTTATGGGGCAACTGCGACGACGGACTATTCACAGTATTACGATCCCACCACATACTGGCAGGGATATAATACGTGGCAAGGGTATGAACAACCAACAACGACTGATTACACGGCATACTACCAACAACAAGCCGTGGCTCATGTTCAACAGCAACAACAGCAGCAGCAACAACAAAGCGCCTACCAATATGAACATCAACAGGAGGACGACGATTTAGGTTAGTTGAAAATTGTTACCATTTGTATGAAATTTGACTAAATTCATTTCAGCGTTGGTCGAACACAAATTTGTACTTGATGTGGAGAATATGAACCGAGATATGATCGAAAGAGATCGTAATTTTTATGATGCTCTTGAAAGCTCTAAATGGTTGCCGGTAGAACAACTAGAAATATTTTAGATTTTCCAATAAACGAATCATTTCAGAATCTTGTGATTTTCAATTCTTTACAATGCTTTATGTTGACCTTGAAAATGCGCTTTCGCTATGCCAGCGACGCGTCGTCAAGGATTTTAGTCTGTGAGGACTGTTAAATGTCGCCGACAGTTGTGAATTTCTATCTCTTGATTCTTCTAAGAAATTGTTCTCTAGGCCCATTGAGGTTTTTGTGCCGCAGCCTCCAGCCAATTGACGGCTCTCAATTCTGCTAGCATATCTCTAAGTGTTCAGGTACATGTCGCTGGCACCACCACCATTTCGAACTGTAGCGAATTAAAGCTATTTCAATTGGGCTAGTTTTGGGCTGGCGAATACACATAGCCTTAAGTTTTGGGCTCCAGCCCAAAATGATTTTAATGGTCGAATATGTCGTTTTGAGCTTTTCGTATGAAATCAATGCTTTCTTTGCTCGGTATATAGCTCAAAATTTTGGGCTGGTTTTGGGCTGACGATTGGAACCAGCCTTGAGTTTTGGGCTGATGTCAAACCGAATTTATTCAACTTTTAGGCAAAAAACCATGTCGTTTTCACTATTTCAATATTGATACCGGCCCCAACTTTTGAACTGTTTTCGTGATGTTGACCATATGACTCGTATATAAGTTAAAAATCATTTCATGTAGAACTTTTTTTCATATAAAACGGAATATTATTACTCTTAGAATCGGAATTTCCACGATTAAAAAATGAAAATCAAAAAAATTAGGATCGGAAGAATTTGATTTAGTTACGAAAACAGCTAAAACGACATGGTTTTTTTTGCTTAAAAGTTGAATAACTTCGGTTCGACTTTAGCCCAAAACTCGAGACTGGTTCCAATTGTCTCCAATAACTCAAAGTTGAAGATGTTTTTTCGGAATCGCTCAGGTTTTTAGCGTAGCTCACATGTATTCTCGTATTTCCGTCTGTCGTCTGTCCGTATCACGCAAATCACGGCTCCTAGACCCCCCAGAGAGCTCAAACTTGTGTCATTCAAAAGCTTTAAGTCTGTAGATTTGTACAATTGCCAGAGGGGGAGGAGGAGGATAGAAGGACCAAATAGGGTTTACCCCTATTACACATATCTAGGCTTCTAGACCACCTAGAGAGCTCAAACTTGCGTCTTTGACTATACATTCGCACAAATCTCGGATGGTATTGGGGCTCATGGACCACATACTTAATTACTTAACCGACACCACAACCCATTAAAGGTCTTGGCTTTCTCCAACATGCTTCTTCAACCAATTTTGTTCTTATTGATGAACCGCGACAGTATTCCTTACTTAACATACCCTAACCCTAACCTATGAACCTATAACCTATTCTAATTCTGAAAGTAATTGAATGATAAGCGGTGACGTGTTATGTTCATTAAAACTCATTTTACACATATGCAAGGGACCCCTACGTATCAGAATAGATGTGGCAAACAGAGTTGATGTTATGAAAAGACGAACGTATTTAAGTAAATATTAGTCTAACTCTTAAGTGTATGAAATTACGTCCACATTAAATTGGATTGGAAATTGCCGAGAGGGCAATATTGAAAAACCCGTCCGAAGAAACGGCGTAAAAAAAGCCTTCCGAAAGTACAAAATTGACGCCCAAATAGACAAAAATGTTCATCTCAATTTTTTCTACAACATAGCAAAAAACCATTTTTTCGTCTAGGGCAGACCGTAGGACCGACCTTGTGCCATAAGGAAATGTCTCGGACACATACTTCCATAGACAAAAATGTTTCCCTCAATTTGCTCTGCAACACAGCAAAAAAAAATTTTTTTTGGTTTGGGCCGACCTTAGAACAGACCTGAGGCCCATTTCAGCCCTAAGCGCAGGCACTGGGTCCAAATTTATTTTTGAATATAATTTGGTACTCGATTGCCTCTTAAATAGAAAAAGAATCAACAAAATCAGTTAGGATTTATCCAATTTATGTAAGCAAACACGTTGGGCCCTAGTAGAAACTCAGTTTTAAGGTCCTGACTGAGTCCAAGGGTTTCTGATCACAAAATTTTCTTCCATAAAAAGGGAGACAGTCCTAGACCTTTCGATCAAAAGAAAATTTGAAAATTTGAAAATTTACCCGAGGTATGTACAAAAAACATGTAGAGCGCTAGCAGAGACTCGTTTTTAGTGCCCCAGCTATATCCTAGGGCACAACCTCAAAGAAGTTTCTTCTACAAAATTATGAAAATCGGAAAAGATTTACTCGAGTTATTTACAAAAAACACGCATGGCCTTAGCAGAGACCCGCTTTTATTGCCCTATCTAAGTCCAAGGACTCAAATCAAATCTTAGCTCGGTGACCCTTGGGCCGACAGTGCCCAGATTCAAGGAAAGAAATGTTTTTGAAAATCGGTTGAGTTTTACTCAAGTTATCTCGGTGAAGGACGGACGGACGGACATTTTTTTATTGCTGATTCGTCATCTAAGGACCATGATCGATGCTCCACCCCTACTCCTCGGTCGAAATTTGGGAGGCTACAAACGTCGTGGTAAACGCATATGACTCCTTTTCGAAGAACTTCGTTCTTCGTACGGATATAAAAATCGAGAATCAACTGTAACCCTCAATCAAAAAATTTCTACGCGGAGAAATATATTTTTTTTACTAACGAAAAAAAATGCTGGGGCTGAAAAATATGGTTTTCGGTTTCAACGGAGATTTTGTCGCTTGAACCAAAAAGCCGTTACATTCATATATCCACATACTTTTGACTGATACCGTCGCAAAATGAACAAGCACCTTATTCTATTGTTATGATTGTAAACTTAACACATTGAAAAATAGATTGCGTGTTATAAAACACAATCTTTGAAAATTGGCACCAATTTTGATATCTACAAACATTTTCCTAATGTAACGGACAAAGTTAGGGGTACGGTCAAAGTTAGGGACATTTACGGTTACTACGTGCATTTGAAGTCTGTGATATAGTGCTACAAGCGGCGCGCCGCTTTAAGTGCGCCGCGGCGCACTTACGAAATAGATTGTGTCTTTTGTTTTATGTTTATCCGTATTCAGCTATGAAAGCATGGATGCCGCCACTTGAGATAAGTGATAAAGTGATTCAGCTATGAAAAAACGTAGACGTCACCACTCGAGGTTCGGGGACAACACACGAATGAGACACAATCTATTCGTGTAACTTCTCGTAAATATTGCGGTAAAAACTTATCACAACAAACGCCCTTTTGAAAGTGAAAATTGAAGGAAATCCTCGTCCCTTCTTTCAAAGCAACTGATATCAACTTAGGTGACGCTTAAAGCTTCGGAACACAAAAAATTCTTTTGAAATATTTTCACATTCTATTAAAAAAATGCGCAATAATTTAGGTACAGTCGCTGGCACCACCACCATTTTGAACTGCAGCGAATTAAAGCGTTATTTCGAATGCACAATCAGTTTCAAGGAATATGCAAGCATTATTTTCAATGCACATTCCATCTCAGTGAATTTGCAAGCTTTATTTCAAATGCACAATCCGTTTCTGTGAATGTACAAGCATTCGCTGAAATATATTTTACATTCAAAATTTAGCTTTCACATTCACTGCTGTGAGTTGACGCTGTTCTGTCGCAATAATAAGGAAACTCTACCAACAGCTTAACAGCTTTTCTAATTCTACATTGTACATTCTTCAAAATTCTACATGAAATGATTTTTAACTTATACGAGTCATTGAAATAGTGAAAGCGACATGGTTTTTTGCTTAAAAGTTGAATAACTTCCACAACAGCGCGCCACCATCGCTGGCGATCCTCAGCTACCAACTCTCGCAGATCACTTTCCACACAATCGATCCATCTTTTCTTCGGTCTACCTCTAGGGCGTGAACCCTCCATCTGGTTCGTGAAGACTTTTTTGGCTACTCTATCATCTGCCATTCGGATCACATGACCCGCCCATCTTAGCCGTGCTGATTTAATCATCCCGATAATCGTTTCTGGTCCAAAAATTTCCACGAGTTCTCTATTCGTCCTAATCCTCCACGCATCGTTTACTTTGATTGGTTCACAGATTTTTCTTTCAAAGCATCTCAGCCTGCTTTCTTGATTTAATGTTAAAGTCCAGGTTTCGCTGGCGTATGTGGCAACGTTCCTGACTCGTGTCTTGTAAAAACGATATCTCGTGCTGGAGTTTAGGAGATTGCTTTTGAAAAGATGTTTCAATTAAGTTCTTAAGTTCTTCGTCTAGGTCGTTGGTGACGTTGACAATGGACCCGAGATATTTGAAAGACTGAACAACCTCAAAATTGTACTCGTTCGTGGTCATGTTTTGTCCGATCCTTGACCTTTGGCTTCTATCGAGTACGAGGTATTTTGTTTTTTCCTCATTAATAATCAGTCCAACTTTTCTGGCCGCCTCGTCCATATCCACCAGACTACCTTTCACTTTAATCGTTCCTCTTCCAAAGAGGTCCGTGTCGTCCGCTAAGCCTATATGTTCGGACGCTGTCTTGTTTAAAGGCAGCGCTGTTTGCTCTTGAGTTTCCGTTCAGCACTTTGAGCCTTGCTTCATTTTTCTTCGTTGCAGTTGCAGTGCAGTTGCATTTGAACATTCTTCATCAAACCACCCCTCCGATCTTCTGGATGCAGCTCGTCCTAAAACATTGCTGGCTACGACACGGATGATTTCATTTGTTTTTTGCGTTGTTTCATTCAGGTCGAAAAGGGTCGTTTCTTCATTCAGTTGGTTTTCCACGCCTGCTTGAAAACGGGCCTTTGTTTCACAATCCCTAAGTTTATCTATGTTGAATCTGTTGTTACTCAGAGAATGCAGGCTATGTATTCCTACTATTTCCCGAAGATTCTTCTCTCCCTATTTGAGCATTGAAATCACCCAAAGTGATTTTGACTTCCAATGTTGGGATATTATTTATTGTGCTCTCCAGCTGGTCATAAAATGAGTCCTTGACATCATCTTCTTGTTCTTCCGTTGGGGCATGCACGTTTATGAGCGTTATCTTGTGTGCTTTCATTTTGAGCCTCAGCGTGCAAATATACTTGCTGATTGGAGCAAAACCAATTACCGTGTGATCTAATCTCTTGTCCACAAAGAAACCTGTACCAAATTCATGTGTGTTGTTGTTCGAGCCGCTGAAATAGAATGAATGGTTGGGTAGCGCATGATTACCGCAGTCTAACTATCTTGTCTCTTGCACAGCTGCAAGGCTGATTTTGTATATTCATTTATGTCGGCCATTGTATTTTGTAGCGCTCCTCGAGCGTAGAGAGTTCGTAAATTCCATGTCGCTAAATGAAGATCATAGTCCTTTGTACGTTGCTTGGGTCGTCGTCGTAATTCCGTTAGTATCTGAGGCTGCTGTGGTGTTTCTTGAACTGGTTTCTTTTCACGAGGAGCCTCTCGCTCAACCTACTTTGAATTTCCCTTCCGACCCGTAGGCAAGTCATCAGGTAGTAATCTTAAGTTTAGCAAAAAACTCCGAAGAGACTTGAGGTCCCGGGGATTACGACTTGGACGTAAAAAGAGCACTTGATAGTTAGACACTAGCACGCCTGGCATATGACCCGGACTACCACACTCCGCCCATATGCAATCAAGCGCTACCCTATCTAACTACCCAATCCCCACTTCGGTTTGACATCAGCCCATAACTCGAGGCTGGTTCAATCGTCAGCCCAACATTTTGAGCTATACCGAGCATAGAAAGCATTGATTTTATACGAAAACTTTAAAACGACATATTCGACCACTAAAATGTTTTTGGGCTGGAGTTCCAAGGCAGGCCAAAACTTATGACTATGTGCATTCGCCAGCTCAAAACTAGCCCAATTGAAATAGCTTTAATTCGCTACAGTTCAAAATGGTGGTGGTGCCAGCGAAATGTATCTCAATAATTTTAATAAATAATAATTTTTCTGCACTTTCAGGTTTCACACGCAAAAATTTGGTTACTCCATACATCGCGCAAAGTTACATTTTTGGGGTGTGAAATCTGAAAGCGTAGAAAAATTTTTACGTTGGGAAACTCTGTCTGAAAAGTATTTAAGTTTTAACCGCCATTTTAGTTACACATATTCAACTGAGTATCGTTAATGCAGTAGTTCATTTTATGTTCATCTTGAGTCAGTGGAAATTTCATAAGAAAGAGAAAGAGATAAAGCACACAAAAATAAAATTAACAAAAGTTTTCGTCCCATCAGTTTCAATTGTAATTTTAAATACAGCTATTTTCTTGTTGTGAAAAGAACACTTTGGATCATGGATATGGAAGAAATTTTAAACGAAACCTGTTCAGCAAATCAGCTGCAGGTAATATTTTTTTTATTTTCCAATGATTGCACTCGAAATTTGTTTTCGAATGACGCACTGAGGCAATAATGGGAAAATTACTTTGTAAGAAACACGTCGAAACAATTTTGTTCATTCGTTTTTTATTTGCTGCGTTTACGCTTTGTTACATGATTTCACAATATTCTAAAATTGTCACGAAAACATCCCGCTGTATTCATGCGATCATCTCAGGATTGCTGTCCAGTTTTCTTTTGCCGTTTCAATGCAGTTGCTAACAGATATTCTTACAGAAATTCGAGAAGCAGTACAACAAGGAGTTGAATGATGGTTACGTCTATTCAAAAACTCAATTCGAATATGGAACAGGTCTCGTACTAAGTCGATATCCAGCAGATATAAAAAAGGTAAGTTTTCATTTTCAATGGGAGCAGCGCCGTAGATGCGCATTAAGTTTAACCACAAAAAGCCAACTGCCCAACGGGTCTAAGTGCAAAATGTCGGGGTAGTCACTAGCCAAATTCTCGTCAGACCAACTCTTTTCATTTTGAGTAGTTTTTCTGGCAGAAAATTTGACGTAGATCAACGTTTGTGAAATTGGACCGCGGCACGCAACTTTTCTTCTTTTTTAAAGCGTTAGTTAGAAAGAGACAAACTATATCTGTTTCACTGTAACCAACGCTTTAGAATAGAAAAACAAAAGTCGCGTGCCGGGCATGAAGACCCAATTTTTTCGGAAAACGTTTTTCACAAACGTTGAACTACGTCAAATTATCTGCCAGAAAAACTACTCCCCAAGATGAAAACAACAGTTTGGTCTGACAAGAATGTGGCTAGTAGTCACATAGACTCCTTAACTGTCGCGTCGCCATACAGGATTGCAAACGTTAAAACATTTTTACGACTCTTTGAAGAACATATAAATTTCTAGAATTATTCGAAAAATTCCCTTAGCAAAGACCTTTTGGAATAATAGTTTTATCGGTGGGCAGAATGAACAAAACACTTTTCGGCTGAACATATCAGCACAAAAAGTACAAGAATTCTTTAACAAACATAATTATACCATGAAACCAGGGTCTCGTTTTGTTGGAAGACTTAATGGCGAAACATCCTGAAGGAAATCGTGACTACCTTTATTACCTTGTGATTGGAAATGCTCGTATTAAGAACTACCTCTTAGCGACAAAATTTTTAAATGTTTTTAAGGAAATCGAACCAGCTAACAGTCAAATAAAGGCCTTGGAAGTATGTTGAATTGAAGAATTTGTTATTAGCGGTTGATTTACATTAATATATTTTGGTATTATTACAGAAAGTAATAAGAAAGAAGATGGACAGGGATGCTATGATCGGCCTGGCATATACAAGTGGCGCAGCATTAGTTTTGGCCGGTATTATTGGTGGTGCCATGGCACTAGTCAAAAAATGATAAATTCGTGAATTTCTATTTAATTTAATTTTTTTTTGTGATTGAAGTCATCAGACCATTAGTTTGTTATGTTAAGAATGTAAATAAATTGCAGAAGTAATATTTGGATAATCTTTCGTAGTTGTAACTTTTATTTGAATGAGATAAAAATCAGTTTCATTTCCATTCGGAAAACGGAACAAATACTAACAGATGGCATCATCCAAGCGTTTAATGCGACGTCAGCCAAAGTTGTATAAAACCACAAAAATTGTTTCCGGTTCACAAATGAATTTTGTCATGAAATTTCAATACATTGTCATTAACACTAAAAGCATGGCTGGTTAAGGTATTTTGCATGTGTGTGACGCTTTCGCACAAGATACGTGCGACCATAATGCCATGTTAAGTTATTATTGACATTGTTCCTTCTTTTACTGAATCATTTAATTTTAGAGGGATTCTTTTGAAGAACAGTCTACTGAAATCGGACGCATCTTCCAGCGGATTTTTAGCGTCACCACCCACATGTGAGTCTAGATTTGCACAAATGCCCGATGGGAAGGGATCGGATAGAGTGGTCAAAGATGGTCTACCCCTGTTACTCATATCTAGGCTTCTAGACGACCTAGAGAGCTCAAACTTGCGTCTTTGGATAGCTCTTTGACTATATATTTCCAGAAATAGCGGAGGGGAGGGGTCAGATGGGTGGGGGGCTCATGGATCACATAGTGAGCTTAAATTTGCGTCAGTGCAGTGGTCGTAAGATGAGAAGTGGGGTTTGAGGGGAAATTGTAATTAGAGGGCTATAGCATGGGACAAAAGGGAGGGGTCGTTGGGGGAGGTTATTTATAGGAAATTTCTCAAAAGTTATTCACAGAAACTTGAACTTTGCCGAACTTTTTAGAAATTTCTACAGCTTTCTAGAACTTTCTAAATTTTTCTAAAAGTTTCTGGAAGTTTCTAGAACCTTCCAGAAATTTCCCAAACTTTCCAGAACTTTCTATAATTTCCGAGAACCTTCGAGAACTTTCTGGATTTCTCTAGAACTTTCCACAACTTTTTGACTTACGTTCTCGGTAATAACCGACTTGGAATCTATAATTTTTAATAATTGAAAACAAGCAAGGCCACTAACGTGGCATACCCGTTACATATGCTACGCGGACCCGTACGAAAGTCACGTCCGTCGCAAGGGATGAAGTTTAACATAATGATTAAATATCAAATATTAAATAAATATTAAAATTAAATAGTGATTACGTCCTTACTTGATTGCATTGGAGATTGCTCAAAAGGCAATATTGAAAAACCCCTACGAAGCAACGGTGCGAAAAATCTTTCTTACTCCCACTAAATCCCCCGAACTGGGGCTGGCCGGCCCATCTAATAAGCCTCGGACCTACACTTCCATGGGCACATATTTCTCTACAACATAGCAAAAGAAATTATTGTGCCAGGGCAGAGCTAGAGACCTTGGACCAATATTTCAATGGACAAAAATGTTCAACCCTATTTTCTCTTCAACTAGCAAAAAAAAATTTTTGGCCAGGACGACCTTAGTACCGACATGTGGCCCTAGTAGAGGCCTTGGGCCCAAATTTCTTCTTCAGAACGGATAGGTATTCACTCACCTCTTAAATAGAGAAAGAATCATGAAATTCGGATGTAATTTTTGAATCTTTGAATATCTTTTGTTTAACTTTGTCGCTAATTCAATTTTTTTCTGCGAAATTGGTTGAAATTTGACGTTAATTTTCTGTTTTTTTTTTTCTTAGGACGGCAGTGTAGGGTTCCACTTGATGCATCATTTTTAGAAACCAAGCTAAGTCTAACCATCCAAACTAAAAATATTTCTTTCATGAATTGTAGGGACGTTTCCAACAAATAAAATTTATGAAAATCGGATCAGTTTCAATCGAGATATGTAGAAAAAACACGTAGGGCCTTGTAGAGACTCACTTTTTTGCGGATTCGGCATCTAAGGACAATGACCGTGCTTTTCTCCTACTCGCCCCCTCAAATTGACCGGTTACGTATTGAACACGTACTTCGTACGGGTCCAAAAATGTGGGGTGTATACAAAATATGTGTTTTAAAAACCAAAATATTTGAAAATTTTAGGTTAGACCGAATACAAAAAACTATCATAATTCTATAGATACGGGTCATTTCTGGTTAATTTTTTCTGTACACAAAAAGTACCACCTGTACACAAAAAATACATTTTATACACAAAAAAGATAGTTTTGTATACAAAAAAGATGGTTTTGTACACTAATGCAATTTATTTTGTACATCGAAAAGAAAATTTTGCACACCTTGGTGCACCTTACTGCACCTTGGTGCACCTCACTACACCTTGGTGCACCTCACTACACCTTGGTGCACCTTACTGCACCTTGGTGCACCTCATTGCAGCTTGGTGCACCTTACTGCACCTCACTGCACCTTACTGCACCTCACTGCACCTTGGTGTACCTCACTGCACCTTGGTGCACCTCACTGCACCTTGGTGCACCTCACTACACCTCACTACACCTTGGTGCACCTTGGAACGCCTCTCTGTACAATAAGTCACTCAGCTCAACCGAGGCCCAAGGTCGGTGGAACGGTTGGTTGATGGCGAGGCCGATGGCCAAATAATTAATTTTTGAAGTGTTGTAGAGGACGTAGGGCCAAACACTTTTGCCCATTGAAGTGTGATTCCCAGGCCTCAAGGTCGACGCTATCGTCAGCCGAGGACCAAAAAATTAATTTTCGAATTGTTGTACAGGAAGTCGAGGGGAGCATTTTACCATTGTAACAATGTGTTCCGGTTCACTCGGGCATCCAGATTGATCCTAGAGTCATTCAAGTACAAGAAAAATAATTTTGAAATCATTGTGGAGGATGTCGAGGAAACATTTTTGTCTATTCAAATGTCCCAGACGTCATCGTCATCTAAGGACCAACAAATTATTTTTGAAGTTTTGTAGAGGACTACGAGTGAAATATTTTTGTCAATCGTCCAGGTCTAACCCAGGGTCACCCGATGGGTGAAAAATTAATTATTGAAGTGTTTAAGAGGATGTCAAATGGAACATTTTTACCCATACGAGTCTTGGTTCCAGGACTCATCACAGTAAATCTTCATATAAAAAGCTAATTCCTTTAAATACAGGTAAACAAAGTTTAGACAATCCGGCGAACACGGGCTCACGGGCATCACGAAAAGGCTGGTTGGTTGAGGTCCAAAATTTAATTTTTGATTTGCTGCAGTAGACGTCAGGGGGAACTCAATTTCTCATGAAACTATTGGTCCCAGAAACCAACTAAGATACTACGGTCGTCCGAGGACCTAAAAATGATTTTTGATAGATGGTAGAGGACTCTTTTGCGCAGCTTTTGGTTTTGTAAATTTCATGACACTTTGAGTATCGCCATTTCATTTTATTTATAACTGTAGGAGAATTTTGCCTTACAAATGTCTGAATAACTTATCCTTGCACAAAAATAACTTCACTTAGGGAAAGAAAGAAAATGGCTGTACCTTGAAAAATTACTTTTTTCATCTGTCTTCTTATTCACTTCAATCGCAAAGTCACGTTTGTTTTATGCGATTTGACTTTCAAAGACGAGCAAAATCTGGCGATCGGACGGGCGGAGTTATATGAGAAAAGTGTTTCTTTGAGGGTAAAAAGTACACCACGCAAATTGTGAAGAAGATCTCAGTTTACGGAAATCTGTTGAGTGTTTTCGGTAGGAGGGTCTATGTAGTTGACGTGGGCCTAACGATACGCATGTACGCATGATACGAAGCAAATTTTCAACTTTTTGCCGGGTCAGAGCTCAAAGTAGGATACTAAAGTATTTTATGTAATTTGAGGTTTCCTAGAAACTTTCAGCAACGAACTGATTGTAGACGTAAAGGTTTGAAATCAAAAACAAGTTTACTGGTAACCAATTTTCATAAATTACTGAAACCATATCCCGGGCGAAGTCCGGGTAACCAAGCTAGTGTCAAAATAAACGTTGGTTCAATGTATGTTCATTCTTAAGAGAAAAATAGTTGGAAAAGTAGCGCCGCAGGCTGTGAGTATAATGAAAAAATAAAAAAGCGGGGTTGAGGGGCGGCAGCCCCACAAAGGGGAGTCAAGGGGGAATATTAGACCTGGGCGCCAGTATTTTTCGGCTGAGTCTTTCTAGCCTTCCACAACCTATGGATGACGCTCTACTAGTCGCAATGTTATACAAAATTCTTGCGGATTGTTTTGTTTTGTACACCAAAAATAGCGCTGTTGTGACGGGTTACTTTAAATTAAGCAGTTACAAGTAATGCATGATTTTCATAGATGAAATACGAAGTTAGTTAATTTTTGGTTGTATTTACTTTGTATTTTAACTGACCCAAAAAATCAGCGGAAACGACTGTTTTACTTTATATTCGCATATTTTCGGCGGCTATCAGGTCTGATCTGTCTGTTTGTCTCCAAACTTGTTTGGAGCTTTAAGGAACATAATGGCATTCTCTAAGGTCAAAGAAAAGCCCAATCGGTGAAGCTGTTCCGTAGATATTGTGGAAGAAGTGTCCGAAAAAGTAGGTGGAGCCCATGAAGTGTTTTTCATGAATATTTCCTTAAGAAAGAGATATTGAGAATCGGCGCTAAGCTTGTAGAGAATCGATTTTTAGTGATAATGTGTTTCAGGATTTTTTGGGTAATTTGTGTGAATCGTGCAGATTCCGATGATTCCATAAGAAGTTTTGAACTTTTGAATATTGCACTATTTGCTGTAATAAAAATTTTGCAATATATTCTGACACGTACGGGTCTCTTTACCTTATCTTTTAAGAACAATAATATTCTCTGTATGGTGGTATTTGGTTCTAAATATATGTTTTTAATGATGCTAATGTTATGTTTTTTTACTAAAACTCCTCGAAATTTAGTTTTAAGTGTTGTACAAATTAATGTTTTCACCACTCATAGAAACTATATAAAATAATGGAATTTTGTAGCAGTGTATATTTAAAAGATTAAAACCGCAGCTCCAGGTCCTCTGCAAAACGAGCTCCTCTCGTTTATATGTATTTTCAACCCGCTGGTAAACAGCTGGAACAAAATATTATGTAGGAAATATAGATTGGCTAATTGTAATAACAATATGCTTGCAATTATATTAATACAATAATTGTGTATAAAATTAAAAATTTTTGTGTTACAAAATCATTTTTAAATTAAAAAAAAAATTTTTGTGTCAAAATGTTATTTTTGTGTATAAAATCAATTATTCTGTGTACAAAATCATTTTTGGCTTTGTACAAAAGGGGACGTTTTTGCGTACAAAATGTATATTTTGTATACAGGTTCCAAATTCTGGAATTGGCTGAATCCAGATATTGTGACATTGCATTGAGGTGCAGTGAGATGCACCAAGGTGCAGTGAGATGCACCAAGGGGCAGTGAGATGCACCAAGGTGCAGTGAGATGCACCAAGGTGCAGTGAGATGCACCAAGGTGCATTGACGTCTACCAAGTTGCAGTGAGGTGCACCAAGTTGCAGTGAGGTGCACCAAGTTGCAGTGAGGTGCACCAAGGTGCAGTAAGGTGCACCAAGGTGCAGTGATGTGCACCAAAGTGCTGTGAGGTACACCAAGGTGCAGTGAGGTGCACTAATTTGCTGTGAGGTGCACCAAGGTGCTGTGAGGTGCACCAAGGTGCTGTGAGGTGCATACACGGATACACTTTTTTTTCTGACCCGTTACTCTAAAGAGTAACGGGAAATACGAATATTGAAATTAAAATCTCTAAATAACAACACCCTTTGCTTCATATCCCAGTATTATTCGAACCCACGCCAGCAAATATCTCTATTTACTAGTCGAGTGCCCTAACCATAACTGGGCTATGAAGCAAAGGGTGCTGTTATTTGCAGATTTTAATTTCAATATTCGTAATTTGCAATGATTAAAAATTTTTAGAACTTTCTGGAACTTTCCACAAATTTCTAGAATTTTCCAGAAATCATTCGCATCATTCGCCTCGTTAAAAAGTTTATAAAGTTTCAAGAATTTTCGAGACACTTAACTTCGACCACCCAATTAAAACATTTTCTTAGCTAATGCCTTGAAATAACTAATGTTTTGTAACGCAGTAGGAGAAAATTTTGAGGTAAAGGGCTGTTCGAATGCAAGATCTTTTATAAAATAACAAAAAGCTGGTGTTGGACTTAAAAAGTAAAAGACACAAGTCTAAAGTCAGTACAATTTTCTGAGTGTCAGCTAGGGCCCTGATTGAAACCTTTTTGAATTGTTTTTTTGAGACTTCAAACAATTAGATTGTAAGGAAACAATTGAAGTTAAAAAAAAATCCCAAACGTACAGTCACAGATTCTCAAATTTAGGATCAGAATGAAAGCGCGGAGTGTCACAGGCGATTTTTTTGGACTGTTATTAAGGGAAATATAATATATAAAAAATATTCATGATTCCGTTGGCAGCGGCGCACCCAACGAAATCGTTTGTTGACCCGTACTCTCTCTCTCTCTCTCTCTCTCTCTCTCTGCAACACTGCACAAAAAAACTCATTATTAAAGAAATATTCACAAAAAACCACAAAATACCGTGTAGGGTCGCGTAGCGTTGGGCCCATGTCCATGTCTTTTATTTTAAATCTTCAAGAGCGATTTCCGTTCTAATTTCGCGGAGATATACGTTAAACCAACCTTTGAAAAACCACGTTGTTCACCACTTTTTCGACCTTAACTTTGACCCAAATTCAAATCTGTAATCACTTTTCTGATTATCTGTCAGGAAAAAAAAGTTTTTGAAAATCGGATAAGACTGTTGGCCCAAGGGCCAATGAGCTAGGGCCGTTTAAGTGGTTTTTGGTTTTTTGTACATAACTCGAGTAAATCTTTTCCGATTTTCATAAACTTTTTTTGAAAGGACTCGGCATACTGACAATTTATGGTTTTTTAGTTTTGAGCTTTTGGACTCAGCCAGGGCCTTAAAACTGAATCTGTACAGCCCAACGTGTTTTTTCTACATAAATCGGGCAAATCTTATCCGATTTTCAAAAACTTTTTTTCCTGAAAGATAATCTAAACATATGAAGGGACCCACCCGTACGTATCGGAATAGATGCGGCAAACAGAGTTGATGTTACGAAAAGAATCGAACGTATTTCAGTAAATATTGCCTTAAATCTTAAGTGTTTGAAATTACGTCCACATTAAGTTGTATTGGAAATTGCCGATAGGGCAATTTTGAAAAACCCGTCCGAAGAAACGGTGTAAAGCACAAAATTGATCTCCAAACAAACAAAAATGTTCGACTCAATTTTCTCTACAACTTAGGTAGAGGCCTCGGACACATACTTCCGTAGACAAAAATGTTTCAATCAATTTGCTCTGCAACAGCGAAAAACAATTTTTTTGGTTAGGGCCGACCTTAGGACCGACACGCGGCCAACTTGAGCCCTAAGCAAAGGCAAAAGTTTCTTTTATAGATTGTCGACCATGTCTAGATCTTGTAAACAAAAAAACAATTTTGAAAATCGGAAAAGATTTACTCGAGTTATGTACAAAAAACACGTAGAGCCCTAACAGAGACTCGTTTGTAATACCCTAGCTAAGTCCAAGGACTCAAATCCAAAAAAGTTTCTTCCATAAATTGTCGGCCATGCCCACACCTTTCAAACAAAAAAGATATCAAAATCGGAAAAGATTTACTCAAGTTATGAGCAAAAGACCAAAAATCCTAGCTTGGCGGCTCTTGGGCCGACGACACGATTAACTTTCAGTCATCTAAGGACCATGATCGATGCTCTCTCTACACCCAGTTCTAAATTAGGGTCGTTACAAAAGTCGTCGTAAACGCATAAGACCCCTTTTCGAAAAACTTCGTTCTTCGTACGGGTCTAAAAATCCGCTGGAAGATGCGTCCGATTTCGGTAGGCTGTTTTTGAAAAGAATTCCTTTTAGCTATTCATCTTGAAAAGATTTATGTGAACCTGGGAGGTTTCTATAGGCAGTTCTTAATAAAAATGGCGGCAAAATGCTTTGAACCATTTTGCCGCCATTTTTATAGACCAACTATATCTGTCTCACTCTAACCAACGCTTTAGAATATAAGAACAAAAACTGCCCGTCGCCAAATAGATCCAATTTTTTCGAAAAATGATCTTCGCAAACGTTGATCTAGGCGCGATTATCTACCAGAAAAACAATGACATCAACCCGAGCAAAAGGATGCAATCTAAAATGAATTTGCCTATGCGGCATATTCTGTACACTTGACATTTGAAACTTATTTTGAGAATTTTCGAATTATTAGCAGATCATCTTTATATCATGATATCGACATTATGTTGTCTTGAGTTGTTTCTTTCCACTTTTAAGTTATTTCCTGAGATCATTATCCATTTTCAACTCATTTCCCAACGTAAGGCCATTTCTCGTTTCAAATCATTTCATGTTTCCTCTTCCCTTCCATATTTTTTTTTTCGTTTTCCCTTGCCGCTTCCCTAAAAGAATACTTCCAACTCACCTAGATTTTGCAGTATTTTCAGCCGAACAATTTTTACGACAATTTATTCTGTCTATACCGAGGACTACTCGCTTTTTTGCGCACGCAAAATTGTTAAAATTCAATATTTGCTATTAAACATGAAGTTGGTTGTAATTTTGACATTTCACTCATAAACTTGCTTACGTTTACTGTGAAGCTAGTTGGAAATTTTACACTCCATTCACAAAAATGGAAAGTTAGCAAATATGCATGAAATTTTGAAATTGCAACCGACTTCATGTTGAATAGCAAATACTGAATATTTGACAAAGAACAGGGGCGTGACAGAAGTGGATATATTTCGGGATGGGGTAATTTTTCCTTAAAACCCTGACACACGTCTATAATATAAAACACAACATCACTGCACCTCACTACACTACATGTCACCACGCCTCACTACATCTCACTACATCTCACTGCATCTCAATGCACCTCACTAAATATAAAACACAACATCACTGCACCTCACTACACTACATGTCACCACGCCTCACTACATCTCACTACATCTCACTACACCTCACTACACCTTACTACATCTCAGTACATTTTACTACACTACACCTCACTACACCTCACTACACTTCAGTGCATCCCACTACATCTCACTACACCTCAGTACATCTCATTACACTACACCTCAGTACATCTCACT
>WJQU01006380.1:333367-427603 GCA_029228625.1 Pseudolycoriella hygida
GAAGACAGTGAATGTCATAGAAAGAAGAGAATGGAGGGTCAAACTACCAAAACAGTTAGGACGAAATTAAGAGCCGAATCAATGAGACAGTGGCAGCAAGAGTGGGACTCCTCGGACAAGGGAAGGTGGACCCATAGACTCATACCAAAAATAACGACATGGGTACAGAGAAAACATGGAGAGGTTAATTTCCACCTGACACAGTTTCTGTCTGGTCACGGATGCTTCAGGACGTACCTGCACAGGTTTGGATTCACGGAGTCACCTTTCTGCACGACATGCGATAGGCAGGAAGAGACTGCGGAGCACGTGTTATTCGTCTGCCCCCGCTTCGAACAAGAACGCGGAGAGCTGTTGACTGTGAGTAGGCCAGATGTAAGTGCCGAAAACATAATATCGGAGATGTGCCGCGATGAGGAGGTGTGGATAGTGGCGGATAATGTAGTTGCGAAAATAATGACGAAAATTGCATGGAGAGACGATCAAAGAAGACTGGCGGTTGATCTAAGAGAGTAGGTGCGAAAGCACAGCTCCTCCCCGAAGTAATGCTGTGAGGCGGTTCCGGGGAGAAGAGAGCACGAAGACTAAGGAAGGAGGTTTTAGTTGGTAGGTCATTAAAGCTAATGGAATCCAACACTCACTACCTTGGTTCAGAAAGACCGGGTGTCTATGAAGATTTCCTCACCCTTATAAAAAAAAATGTCTATATTTATATGTTTTTCATGTATAATGCAGCAAAATTACATTCGATTTTCATTTTTCATGGTATCTTTTTTTGAGAGGTAGGCGAATGACTAACCGTTCACAAGAAAAAATTTGGATCATAGGCCTCTACTTGGAGCCACAGGACGGTCTTGAGGTCGGCCCTGTGCCAATTTTAGAGAAAATTGAGTAGAACATATTTGTCGATAGAAGTATGGGTCCGAGGCCTCTACTTAGGACCAGAATAATAAATTTTTTATGTAGCACTTATTTGTCAAGGGTCTGTCCCAAAAGGCTACCTCCCCTCGATCCCGCGGTTTCGATGTTCATTTTTTCACGGCCTGTTGCGCTATGAATTAAAACCCAAACTTGATCGGGGTTGTTTTTTCCGGCGATATTTAAAGCGGGACTATTAGGTTCGGGAAATTTTGTCCGTGATGGATCTTTTTGCCAATTTTTTTTTGTCCGAAGATATTTTGTCTGATCACCCAACTTCTGAGATCCCATACATTCCGGTCGAAGCCCGGGCAACCACGCGATCTCTATAATACACAACACCACACGACACTACATCTCACTTTACTACACTACTTTTGTTTTCGTTCCTACTATAAGCTTGACGATACGTGGTAATCTAAATCGGCTTAGTAGAGCTGGAGATATAATTTTCTAAAATTAAGAAATAGGAATTCAACTAGGACAAAAATTATTTTTAAATTTTTTTTTCGATAAATTTAGTTTTTCTAAGGCATTCGTTCTTCTACGACATATGGAAATAATGCGTTAGTTTTTTTATATTTTGATTTTGATCACAAAAAATCACAAACTGACTGAAAAATCGCATACAATTGCGCAGGGTTGTATTAGCGTCGCTAATCGTTAGCGTCGCTATTAGCGTCGCTAATAGCGAAGCTAATTTCAAATACACTCGCTAATAGCGACTAGCGTTTCGCTAAACCCTGAATTAGCGAGGTCTTATTTTCGCTAGTCGCTAATCGCTAATTTTCTGATTCTAAAAGACTAATTCAATGGAAGATTTTCAAACTTATTGCTTTTTGCTGACCTACGTTTTGCCAAATCAGTGAAGATTTATAAGTTCCCACCAGTTAGAAAAGTGGATGAAAAAGAAATCACTACAAATGTTTTTGAGAATTTTGAATAATTTTGGGCGTCAGATGACAAATATGATAAATAATAATATTTGTTGAATGATAACGCATGATTAATGTTAATTTGCATTGATAGGTTCTGTCGGTTTTATCAAAAACTTCTCCAGAACTTTTGATATTAGATGGACAAACTGGTTGATGATATTTTTTCCAATGAAATCTTGTAATCTCCTAAGGGCTTTAGTTGGTCTTAAGTTCGGCCTAATAGTAAAAAACTTTCAGTTAGTTTTGAAGACACAAAAACTAAACAAGAATCTATATACTGCCTGATCTTTAAAATCTTGGCTCAAAGTTCCAACCATTTTAACAAACGTAAGCTTCATTTTTATGGATTTCCGTTACTGCTAAAACAAGAAATGTAAGTCGAAAAAACCTTTCACCCCCTCAAAAGAGCATCAATACTACCGTCCAGTAAAATATCTTAACTTACATTTCAACCTTCAAAGTTAGCGACGATTAGCGTTCGCTAAAAGCGACCGCTATTAGCGCGCTAATTTTTTCCTGATTAGCAAAATACGTTAGCGACGCTAGTATTTTTCTCAGTTAGCGTTAGCGTTAGCGTCGCTAAAAAAATTAGTTTCTCTCAGAAAAACGAAAACTTGAAATCGATTTATAAAAAAACTAACGCGTCATTTCCATATGTCGTAGAAGAACGAATGCTTTAGAAAAACGAAATTTATCGAAAAAAAATATTAAAAAAATTCAGTTGAATGGTTAATTAACGATAAAATAATGATTAATAAATTATGAGGTTTTTCAAAAAAAGCTTCTATAACGAACAATTGAATTCCTTCAGAGTTCGTTGCAGTAAAATGTTATTGAATTACATTACTATAATTCATAATTGAATACTACTACTACTACTCTTGAGTTGCTATACATCCCGGGCGAAGCCCGGTTAACCACGCTAGTGTTTTATAAAATTGTATTCTCTACAACTTTGCCTTGGACAGTAAATCTTCATATTGCATAGTTGAACAAATATTGACGAAAAACAATCTGCTTTCGTATATGACCATTGGCCAAGAAACTCAATTTCGTCCATTCCATTGGCCGTAGTGTCCAGACCACTGACTCGATTTCCGAGTGTTGTGAGATCAAATGCTTTCATTTTGACACCAAAATAAACAATTTCCGTGCTAAACTTGCTGAGATATTTGCGAAAAAGTTTCACCCACCCTCGGAAAACCATGTTTTTGGTCACTTTTTCGATCATATCTTCGGAACTAAAGAACTACTTAGCCAATTTTGCTCATCCTCGAACTTGAATCATGGGACATATGTACCTTTTAGGGAAAATAGTTGAGGGTGATCGGTGCAGCCGTTTAGAAAAAAAACGACGAGACGTACAGGAAAACGGACATTTTTTTTCGCTGATTAGTCACTTCTAGACGATATTGAATGCATCCCCCTCACTCCCGCCTCGATCTACCTCATGTTACAATAAAATTGTTTGTTGCAAACGGATAGGACCTTTGTTACTTGTCCAATCAGCCAATTTTTTTGTAATGAAGTTAGCTTCGATCGCAACAGCTAACCCCACGTTGAGTATTACTTACAAAGATCAAGACAAAAGACTGTCACGCCCCTGCAAAGCCTACCCTGTCAAAATCAACTATTATTTGTCACTAAAAACATAAAATGATAATGAAGGCGCCCAAAATGCGATATCGAAAAACGCTTTCGAAGCAGTCTGTGGTGCCAAAAAACTAAATCTCAATCTTAACTTTTCTCCACTATTTTCCGCCCACCTAATTTCTTGATCCTTCTTTGACTCCCCTCCTACTCAAATAATCGTCAATCCGTCAAACTCAGCCCCATATATTTCTTCGACAGTACTTTGAGAAGCTCTTGCTCATCTTCAACCTTAACTTTTTTTTTGAAATATTTGAAGCGAAAAATGTTGAACATCAGTATTACAATATACGAATTTTGCGCCAACAATCGCTCGCTTACTTTCAACAAAAAATTAAGTTCATTGCCGCCATTTTAATGCAAACAAAAGTGTTCAGTGAGGTTTCGTTTGTATCAGCAAATTTTAAAAAGAGAGGAAGACAGAAAGACAACAAACAAACATTCACAATCATTTCTTGCTGCGAGTAAAATGCTGCACTATACGTTGAAGTATTTGATAGAAGCACTATTACCTATTAATAAGAACGATGTTTTCGAAGCTGAGCATAAGGTAAGAAATTGTTTTGTAATGATATTTTTGAATAGCGCATTCAGACAATTTGCTGGGTCTGTGCAATTAAACTCAGTCTTCAAGTTTTCTTTTTCCATTTCATCGAACAGTTGGATGAAGAAACAAGGAATAGAAGCGTCGTCTCCATACGAATGAATTTGAAGAGGAAGATGAGTTTTCATTTTTTTCATGGAAACCTATTTGATCATTTCCCATTTGTATAAGTGTGTCTAATTAATTTGAAAACTGGTCCCAACGGCTGTCCTAGTGAAAGGTTATTTTTTCTTGTCTCAGAAGCTGAAACTCGAAAAAATTGCCTATTTGAGCCTAATTTAATGAAATCGGTTCAATGGCCGCCTCTCAGTATATCGTCAAAGTTACCTCTGCTTTAATTGAGTTAGAAGGGGGTATTCCTATAGTTTTCCTAATCGCTTTTACAGAGCCCAATCAGATATACCTATTTCCTAATTGAAACGGGTATGGGTGTACCCACATCCATTTTGATATGGGTATACGGGGTATACCCACACCCGAATTGAAATGGGTACAGGTATACCTATACCCAAATTATTAGGTATTAAGAACGCACAAAAAACTCTTACAGAGGAGGTGTGACGCAATTCTTTGTCTGCTTACAAAAGTTGTGAAATCAGAAAAGTGTGACGCATTAAGCATCTAAGGTTACAAAAGTTCTGAAATCAGAGGGGGGTGGCGCATTAAGTTTCGATTCACAAAAAAAAATATAAAACTTGATTTCAAAAAATGGCGTCCCATGGAAGTGGCAATATACCAGGATTGGGCATTATTTCCCCAAAACCCTGAAACACGTGTTCGCTTAAATTTAATTCTCTGCAACTTTACCTTTGACAGTAAATCTCCATATTGCATAGTTAAGGAAATATAGACGAAAAACTGTTTTCGTATATGGCCAAGAATCTCAATTTCGTCCATTCCATTGGTCCCAGTGCCCAAACCCCTGTACCGATTCCCACAAAATTTTTTTCCCAGTTTCGTGACATCAAAATGCTTTCATTTGACAGCAAAATGAGGAATTTCCGTGCTGTACTTGCTGAGATATTTGCGAAAAAGCTTCACCGACCTTCGAAAAACCATGTTTTTGATCACTTCCTCGACCACTGTCCGGATTCCCCTGGGGTTCTTTCGAACGGAAATATTTAGTCCAGGGTTATTTCGACCAGTTTTTGGACCCGTATGAAGTACAAAGGTCCTATACGTTTACTACAAACAATTTTATTGTAACATGGGGTAGATCGAGGTGGGAGGGGGGGGATGCATCTATTATCGTCTAGAGATGACGAATCAGCAAGGAAAAAATGTCCGTCTGTTTGTCCGTCTCCCCCTTTTTTTCCAAAGGGATAAACCGATCGGCCTAAACTTTTTTTCCCCTGAAAGATACATGCCTCCCATGATTCAAGTTCGAAGGTGAGCAAAATCGATCAAGTGGTTCCGGAGATATGTTTTTCGAGGGTCGGTGAAGCTTTTTCGCAAATATCTCAGCAAGTATAGCACGAAAACTCCTCATTTTGGTGTCAAATGAAAGCATTTGACGTCACAAAACTGGGAAAAAATTTCGTGGGAATCGGTTCAGAGATCTGGGCACTAGGACCAATGGAATGGACGAAATTGAGATTCTTGGTCATATACGAAAACAGTTTTTCGTCAACATTTCCTTAACCATGCAATATGGAGATCTACTGTCAAAGGGAAAGTTGTAGAGCGAACACGTGTTTCAGAGTTTTGGGGATATATGGCCCAATCCAGGTATATGGCCACTTCCATAATTGGACAGGATGACCCGGATCTCCAGAACTGTGAGAGTCAGAAAGTTAGTTCCAAAGGCGAAGTTGTATGGTAAATTCGTATGACAAATCAGAAACTTGTCGGTTTTCACTTTTCTGTTCCTGTAGATTATAAAATTTTAGATAACACGTGTTTCAGGGTTTGAGGGGAAAATGGCTTTTTAGATTTGAATGGTCTGAGACTACTTCGCTAGGGCCTTTGACATTACCTTGGGTAATTTCTATGGATCTTTGAAATTCTAACAGTTATAAAAGTACAGAAAACGTCTGTAAAATTAAAAATTAGACATTCGAAAAGCTGACGTGTCAAGGGGGGAGGGGGTATCGGAATATGGTACGTGAGCTGACATAGGGGACGGGGGGGGTCGACAGGGGCGCCGAAGACGGTCTTGCCTCGAGGCTCGGGCAACACTACGATTAAATTTTTCGAGGCTGAGCAACACTACGACTCGTCGGTGCAACGACAAACATTTTTTTCTCAATATTTATCATGTCTATGTAAAAAACACACTATTGCCCCTTCTGAATGAGAAGTTCTGATGTAATGAAAAATGTTGAAAATCTTTTTTTATCTGATTGGAATATTGTGTTTTGGCATACAGTCCGGGAAATAACGTCATCTCTCCTAAGGAGTTTAAAAGATATCATTAAAGGGGTCGAAGTTTCCGTAATAAATTTCTTTCGTGGACCTCATACCTCAGAAAATACTGAACGAAGTACTTCTCATCCTTGAGTTCTAACAATCGGAATAAAATGTGCCTTAAGGGGCGATTAAATTCTAGGAATTAACCTTTAGAGACATCAATCTCTATCTTAGTCTCAAAGAGAGATCAAAAAACAGAGGGAAGTACTTCTCTTCCCAGAGTTCTAGCACTGGGACCTTGTGGAGATATGGAATTCTAGGAACTGACCTCTACGGACCTTTCACCTTTCCTCTGGTGAAAATGGGGGAAATCGTTTGAAACGCACATTAAATCTCACATTTTTGAAAGAAAAAATTGAATAGGAAATTACTAATCACAGGGCTGTGGCTCCTGACCCTTTGATATATCAGAGCTCGGCCAGCTATCTTTGATATCGTATACGAATACCTTTCCAAAACGTCCTGGATATCCTGGACCCTTTGCAAAAAAGTTGTTCCATGGATTATAGGTATTGAATCAAAGTTTCCGAAACCGTCGAGATCATCAAATGATATTCAGATTTGACGGAGATATTTGAGTTTGAAGTTTTACATAAGACTGTCTCTCTCTCTCTCTCTACCGAGCGAGACGACTTTTTTTGACATAGTGCCCTGTACTCATATCACTATTTTGAAATAAATCATGCAATTTCGTGTCCGCATAAATCTTTCAAATTTTCCATTAACAAAATTCCAATTCGCGGGTACACAGCCCGCACGGTTCCAATTTCAGGTTATACTAAAGTAGACATAATCTTCTTGTAGAATCGTTTTACCTATAGCCCGTTAGACATGATGATGCTGATACTAAAAATCATTGTACCTGTAAGCTTTAGTTTCGTATGACGTAGAATTTACTCGTCCCGAGATATATTCGGGCAACACTACGAAAAAATATAAAGCAGCGCGGGGAGCGAAAAAACTTAAAAAAGTGCTGACGGGATTTGTAGATCTCCTCAAAACACAATAGACCCCTTTTCGAAGAGCTTCGTATCTTTGTACAGGTCTAAAAATCCACTAACATTATTATTGATTGTATTTACCATGAAAACAGGAACTCGATATGGTGGCGTTGTCCCAAGGAATGTATGTGGTAGAACGTCCGGAAAAAGGAGGTATCATGAATTATATCACGCGGGTACACGAGCGCCTTAGAAAATGCGACGTCGCATTAGAATATTTAAATGGTGAATTAAAACGATATCCAGATAACGGTCAAGCGCTTGCTATGAAAGTATGTTGGATTGAAGAATTTGTAAACAACCGCACGTTACTGTAATTTTGTATTATTCCAGAAATATGTTTTTAAGAAAAGGAAACAGGCCTTGTGGAGAGTCTACAGATGTACAAGTTGTTTGGTGTTAAGTATGGTTGGTTTTATTGTTGTCGGTGCACTGGCGTCCCGAAAAACATAAGGCATTTCGCGTTATTTTTTTTAGAATGAAACAATATTTAGGATGTATGTAAAAAAAGAGTAGTTGATAAGACAAAGGAAATAATTTTCACTATTATGAGAATGGATTTCGGATATAATTTTAGAAATTTTCAAATTTAATTTTCATAAGAATATTTGTTTCCTTCACTTAAAACAAAAGCAAGAGTGTCAACCATGTTCATAAACAACATCACGCTTTGGGTTACGGTCCATAGAAATATGGATGAAATTGGAAGAAAACGATTTTGTGGTATGGAGCCTGCAAGTAATTGAAAAATGTGATTTTAGTCGAGTAATCGGACCCTAATTTCAATGGACAAAAAAGTTCACCTTAATTTTCTCCACCATATAGCAAAAAAATGTTTTAAGCTAGGGCTCACCTTAGGGCCGAATTAAACCCATGCTTCCATTGAAGAAAAGTTCTCTTCTACAATTACTTCCATTTATTTTTATAGCTTTATAGCAGCGGTAGCTGAGGGCGTGACGCAGTCCCCACCGGGGCTTGTTATTCGGAATTTCTTTGAAGTTTTATAAGAACTTTGAGAATTTTAGGAATTTTTTGAGAATTTTTTAAGAAAAACTTTTGAAAGATAAGCGTGTCTGTGTGACTATTTCGATAATTGAGAAGAAAATATATTCAGAAACGGTATAATAACAGCTGTCTAGAATTTAATTACACGACCATGACTAGTTGGCTTCTTTACAGTTGCTTCTTCGACATCCAAAGATTGATAGCCGGGGTGGGATCAAAATGTTCAAGTGAACAAGTAATTGTACAAAGTATAAGCGGATGAAGCAGTTCGGTCCCAATCCTTAAACTTGTTGTAGTCCTATGTAACCTATTTTATTACGCTAGACGTGTGCTATGTGAATTTACACAGCACTGCAGCTTCTTGAAGCGAATTTGGTATTCAAGGCGAACATGAATTCCGTTAAAACTCGTTGGGACGGAAGCGCCGCGTTTCTTTTGAAATGTCCGGTCGAAGGCTGTGCATGTGCGTGTACCATAACCCGGAAAGCGTATCCGACGTATTATTCAAGAAAGAAAACCCATGGAAAACCTTAAAAACTTGCCGCGCCTAAATGGTATTTATCGGGAATGCAGAATCATTTGTTAAGTGCGCATTCCGATACCAACACATTGTTGGTTGAGACAGATGGTGCATCCACAGATACAACTGATACAAACGGCAACGATGATCAAACAGCGACGAATGATTCATCTTTAGCAAATGAGTTTAATTTAGTGACCCAGTGACGACAAGTCAGTTAGGCGATGTACAAGTTCTGAGCGCTGAAACCCAAACTACAGCTGTTAATTAACCTTTGCTTATTGACCTTCTGAATGAAGAAGATGAAACCCAGAGTCAACCATACATTCAAACCAAAAAAGTCAACCCAATTCGTGTACCAAAGAGTAGTACTGCGAAAAGAAAATCGTTGCCCGTCCAACTGGGACAATACAGCAAGCGATCACGAAAATAAATGAATTTTTTTCCTTAATTTTTACTTTTTGAAATAAAATACATTGAACTGAACGATCTGAGATTTTTTTTTAAAATTCTAAGAATTTTCAGAATTTTTTAAGAATTTTAGGAATTTTGAGAAAACAAAATTCCGAATAATAAGCCCTGGTCCCCACACCCCAAAAAAGAAGTCCACAAACTCAAAAAACCCCATACAAAAACATTTGGGACATGGAGCCCATATATATATATATATGCGCGAACTTTTGAGTTTTTTCCCCTCGCCCCCTTCCCCCTCCAAATTCTTTGAAAAAAAAACTACGTCGCAGCTGCTTTCCAACGAGGCAAGACTCTCAAAATTGGTTGCAAATTGGTTGAGATACCGAGGTTTGAAAATGACATTTTTCTATGGCTAAGGGATTTTTCTATTGTTCTCATTATTATGAAAACTTTTTTTCTTATCCATTGGTTTCTATAGACAATCTATCTATCTATTAATAATGTTCGATCTCGAGAACTAGACAGCCGATCTTCCTGAAATTTTCAGGGAACGTCAGTCTCGGCCCCAAATGAAAAATTTCATATGCCGCTTTTTCGGGAAAATTCGGGAAAAGCCTTGGCATAGGAAAAAGTGGTCAATTTTGAGGGTTTTTTAGGTTATGCTCGGAGTTTTCGAATTTTAGATCCGAAGTGACAATACCTACAGAGTTGGTTTCTTCAGAAAAGTTTTACAGTTTGATCAGGAAAATTTTTTGCGATCTTAAGAAAATGGCTGCCAGCAGTCAAACCGGCGCCATCTTGAATTTTCCCAAGCAATAAATTAAGCTTTTTTTGTTTTCGAATTTTAGCTTCGGAATGACAATGCTTAGAGATTTGGTTCCTTCGAGAAAAGTTATAGAGATTGGTGAGTAGATTTTTATGTGATCCTAAGAAAATGGCTGCCAGCTGTCAAAGTGACGCCATCTTGTATTTGTTAGTAAATTAAAGTCTTCTCAGTCGTTTTTATAGATATTTATATGGTTTCTTCTGGATGATGAGCTAGAGTTGTAAGGGTGGCCGCCGCAAGCTATGGCAGCCGCGCGAAGTGCCGCCGCGCCAAAAAATTTTTCTGAACTAGGGTTGTAGAGAAAGTGACTGCGAACATTTCTGTACGTATGAGTGGGGGTGGCCGCCGCAAGATATGTCAGCCGCGAGAAGTGCCGTCGCGCAAAATTGAGAATGTCCGAACTTCCAAAACGACTGATATCACAACAAAAAACTTCTTCAAAGATAAAGTGTGAAGTAGCCATTAACGTCCACTTCCAAAATTAATGATATCAGTGGATGTGACGCTTACGCTAAAAATACGCAAAAAATTACGATGCAAAAAAAACTTTTTAATAAAAATTTTAATGTTTGAAATTGCGTCACAAATGCCAGAGCCATCAACGTAATAATTTTTCCACACAAAATTTTCTCAAAAACTAGAAGAATTCGAAAAATTAATTTTGAATTCAGTAAAAAAATTCTTCTCGAAAGTCAGGCATCAATAAGGTCAAATTTTTGCTATGTAAAAACAGATTTCACCAATTTTTTGTGGTTTTCCGAGGTTTAAATCCTTGAAGAGCAATTTACGTGCTAGTTTCTTAGAGATGTAAGAGAAAAACTTTCTCCAAACTTCGAAAAAGCGCGGTTCTGACCACTTTTTCGACCGTAACTTCGAAAGTTCTTGACCGAATTTGCCCAAATTCAATTACACAATCCCTTCTTTATTAGCTTTCAGGAAAAAAAGAATTTTGAAAAGCAGTCAAGTTTTGCCCGAGTTATCGTGTCGACGGACTGACAAAAATATTTTGCACGATTGTTTTATTTAGACCACAAAACGAGAAACTAACCGACCACCGGATCGATATTCGACTAGTTACAAACTAGTGACGAGTAGTGGTAAATCTATAAGTCCCCTTTTCGAAGCACATCTCCCTTCCTACGGGTCTAAAAACATATGCGCTGCAGACCCGTACGATTCCCTGTAAAGCCTACGTCTGCCGCAGACTTGAGAGCCGAATGAAAAATATCGACGGCGGCTAGCCGAGAAAAAATTATTCGTGTCGGCTAAATCATCGGCTCAAGCCGGATTATAACGGCGGCTGTAAAAAAACGTAATTTTGAGTTGGATTTCGAAAAAAAAAGTTCAGGCCAATTTCAAGCTGCCTTAAGACAACTTTTGAGATCCCTAACAGCTGCCGGCTCGACTGCACTAAAATGTGTCGGCGGCGGCTGGAAATCGGCATTGCTCATGTCTGGTACGTCGCAGGATGGATACATTATGAATCATTATGTCATCTAGATGTAAAAATCAACAAAGATTGAAGTTAAAGAATGCTTTGCATTTGCATATATGCTTTGAAACACAAACAACTCCATGATAATACAAATGAACCTGTGGCTTATGTTAGTGAAAATCATAGTCACAGCTTGAGGAATGCAGGAAGTTTTAGACTTAAGACGCACGAACAAAAATTCAACACAAACAATTATCTACCGAAACGGTTCAAGAACGTTAAACGACCTGCCAAAGATACTCACACGATTAGTAGAAAGTAAATACTAAGTAACAGTAAATATTTAAAAACTAGCAAATAATGAAAATAAGTAAATAATGAAATTAAATATCATAAGTAAAGAACATTAACGTATGAGATGTATTTTACAGATTCATGTAAACATTGAAATGCTTAATAAAGATTATTCACTCATAACGAATTTTCGTTAAATTGGTGATTACATCCTCACTACATTGGATTAGAAATTGCCAAACAGGCGATACAGAAAAACCACTCCGAAGCGATGGTATAAGATTTTTTTTTTTCAAAAAACAGAAATTCAAAAAAATGATGAAAGAAAACCCATGCATAGTTATTGCAGCGTAACCACATCATACGTATGTGTAGGATTTAACATCCAAGTGTTCGGGTATAGAGCAAACAAACATAGTTGGACAATAATTGAGAAAGCCAAGCTACTCAAAGAATTTTGACAATTGATTTTATGGTATATTTTCGAGAAAGTTCTGAGAAATTCAAAATTTTCAGAGCTTTCCAGAACTTTCTGTGTCGCTTTCGATACCAGACGCAGACCTCCTCGCAAGAGTTGCTACAAGCAACTGAAGAAAATTGCATCATAAACTTGCATTTATAACGTAAAGTGTCGGAGTGAACTTTAAAATTCTTGAAACTTCATATAAAACATGCAATTTAGAGGTAGATCTGGTAACTTTACAGAAATATTCATCAAGATCTGGAAATTTCAGAAAAATCCTAGAAAGATCTAGACGGAAGGACTAAGGGAAAGTGCCGACGGAGGTAGCCGACTGGGGTCCGAGGGGGGTAGCGGACCGGGGTTGCCGACGGTGACAACAGCGCTGCCTAAATACCTGAAAAATTTCGAGAAATTTCTAGAAATCCAGTTGCATTTTCTGTAAAGTTCTGGTAAGTTTTAGAAAGTTCTGGAAAGGTCTGGAAGGTAAATTTCATTTGAAAATTTTCGAAATTTGTTGAAACTTCTGGAGAGTTCTATAAAGTTAAAAAACTACTTGTTAGAAGTTTCCGGAAATTTCTAGAAAGAGTCAAATGGCTATAGAAGAGCGCAAGTTTTAGCTTTCTAGGTGGTAGAAGAGCTTAGATATGCGTAATACGTATCTCCCCTTCCGGCTCCTCCCCTCTTTTGGCATTTCTGCAAATCTAGAGTCAAAGAGCTATCGAATGGCGCAAGTTTAAGCTCTCTAGGTGGTCTTGCAGCTGAGATATGAGTAATACGGACTGACGAAGGACGGAAATATGAGCATGTAAGCGTTACCTAGATGTGGGTTACGCTAAAAAGTTAAAAAAAAGAGCCCTAGGCAGATTTTCGGTACACCATCATTTCTCTTCAGAATACTCCACCAAAGATAAGGATTTAATTAAGAAAACAGTTTCCCCCCCCTCCCCCCCCCGCCCCCTCCCATTCTCTTTTTGCGCGCATATTTTTAGACATTAGTAAGGGGCCATCTATAACGTAAGTACACAAAAAATGACTATTTTTAGTCCCCCTACGCCCTCGACGCAAAAATGTATAGAGAAAAATGATGAAATGTATGGAACGTATGCTTTCGTCATAACCCTTTCTCCCCTAAGGATGTACGTACTTTATGGATGACCCCTAAGTATGGCAGCACGCTTTTTTCGAGCCCCCCATCCAAACCTTAAAGTAGCGAGCCAACTTTGTGAATGACTTCTTATACGTTCGCAGAATCGAAGACAAATTCCAAATTAATAGGATGAATGAACATGAAAACTTGATGGTAACACTCTGAGATTGGTACCATAGAATGGTCAAATTGACTGACTCTCGGCGCACTCGAAACATCTAGATGCACCATTAAAACTTTTGCTTTGGTTTGGTTTATTTATGAGGTAACAAAAGTAAGTTCATTTAAATATAAATACCGTTAGGCTAAATTATATAAAATAAAAGATTTTGAAAAAAACTCAGGCCGTCCTTGTTGGGTCCATTGTGCTACGCCTCATTATGAATTTTCCCTCTCGGGTCCGATGAGCCACTTGCTACCTATAGTAAAAAATAGAACATTAGGCACACTCAGTTTCAATTGTTCTTCAGGAGTGAGGTAAAAGTCTCCTAAATACCTCGTCCTGAGAGCTTTAAGCGCATCAAGGGCATCTTATTAAGGTGGTAGTTCAAGTTGGTGTGTCTTGTAAGCACACCTACCAACCCCCGCAGCTTAGCCCGGCTCAGTCGAAGCAGGAATTTTGTGGTCTTTGCATTGCAGACCACCAAAAATTCCTTTGCCTGCCTGCACTTGGTTAACGCCTCCCATCTTGCTTGGTGTTTCCTCTGCGTTTGATCCTTTAAAATCCTGCATATCGACCGACAGCAGGCTCTGGCCCAATAAATTCCGAGCTACTGCCTTCTCTGGCTAACTCGTCTGCTCTTTCGTTCCCCAGTATTCCAGAATGTCCTGGCACCCAAGTGAAGGTAACATCGTTATCCCTTGCCAAGGTTTCCAGTGTCTCGAAACACTGAAGTACTACTTTCGACGAAACCTTGACCCAGGACAGCGCCTCAACGGATGATTCGCTGTCCGTGCAGATCAAAATCTTTTTATCTCTTATGCCGACGCGCAGCATTTCTTGAGAGCTCTCGTTAATTGCAAAACTTCAGACTGGAATACAGTGGTATACACCCCCAGAGGGATATATATATTGCAATCCAAATCCTCCGAGTATATTCACGCTCCAGTTCCGTCATCAGTTTTCGGTCCGTCCTTGTAGATCCCACGTCTGTCTCTCTAGGAGGTTTACCCTCGCCCCAGCTAGACCTTTCAGGCACATTTTTCGAAGTTTCTTTCGAAGCAGAATACCGCTGGAAGGCTGTCTTCGGGGATTGCGACTTCTCTGAACTTGCTCTTCAATACTGAGAGAATTCTGGCATGACCAAACTTCTTCTGATCTCGCGCAATCCAGTTCTCTCCTTGGTACAATCTGTATATTATCATTTCAGCCTCCTGTCGCACAAAAAGGTCTAGCGGTGGCAACGACAGGAGTATTTCTAGCGCCGCCGTTGGCGTTGAAGTCATTACCTCTGTTATGCTCAAGCACGCTAGCCTTTGCACGTGGCCGATCTCCTTTTGCACCACCCCAGTTCAGTTTTTGGAGCCCACACCATGCAGCCATAAGTCAGTATTGGTCGCACAATGGACCTGTATAGCCAATACAGGACTGCCGGCTTAAGACCATACTTTATCCCCAATGTGGTTTGGCATTGCCAAAAAACTCTCAAAGCTATTTTAGTTCTTTCCTCAATGTTTTCCCTCCACTGTAACCTGCTATCTATCCTAGGTACATAACGTTTTCTGCCAGCTTGAGGGGAATACCGAAAAGCTTTGGCATCTGCAGTGCTAGCGTCTTCCGTTTTCTAAAGAAAAGAATGAGTCCGGTTTTGTCAGCGTTAACCGACAGTCCTGTCTCATTGCACCACTATACGGAATGCTCTATCCGTTAATGAACTAAGAACTTCCTCAGAAGAGATTAGGATTGCAATGTCATCGGCATAGCCTATTGCCAAAAATCCCGCCCGTTCAGCTTTTCGAGTAAGTCGTCCACAGTCATGTTCCACAAAATCGGAGGAAGAACTCCTCCTTGTGGGCATCCCTTATCTACTACCAGTTCTATGTGCTTCGTATAGGTCTATTGACAGTATTCTACTGCTTAACATGGCCGTTATCCACCTTCTAAGTGTGAGCTATCTACTCTAAACTTCCTTAGAGCAGCATTGATGGCTGCTGGACAAAGTAGAGATAATTTTTGAGTGCCAATTGTTAGTGGAGGCTTGGGGCAACGAAATTGCTGAAAAATGTTGAGTTAAAAAGTTTTCCACTCCGAGATATAGTCCATTTTTCAGCGATTTTGTCCAAAACGGAGCACTTATTAACCAATATCTCGGCCGGTATTAGCCTAAATGAGGCCAGTGATGTGTCAAATGAAAGGATTCAGTCCTGTGAAGCCAACGTTTAAGAAAATCGGTTGAGTGGTTCGGTGTCCAGGGTCGATCAAAGAAAGGAAAAATTGACGAAAATTAGCTCCACTGCCCGAAAACTACTGAAAAATTTATTTTTGATATATATTGTTGGGGATGATCCAAAACGTCGAGAAAACATGTTCCGGGTGGGATATTGTTCTGAAATAAAGGAGTTATGGGTAAAAAACGGGTCAAAATTGAAAATCGGCCAAAAGTCAGTCAAATCAGGGGAAGTGTCAGAGTAGAATACGTAGCAAGTGCAACGCTGAATACGGGGACCGTGGAATACCGGGAAAGTGGAATATGGGGAATGTTGAATACGGTGAACGTTGAATACGGTGAAAGTTGAATACGGTGAACGTTGAATACGGGAACGTTGAACACGGTGAACGTTGAATACGGTGAACTTTGAATAGGGGGGAAAAGGAATACGGGGGAAGTGGAATACGGGGAACTTGTAATACGGGGAAAGCTGAACGCGGAAAACGTTACATACGGTGAACGTGAAAGACGGGGAAGTGGAATAAGGGTAACTTAGAATACGGGGGAAGTGGAATAAGGGTAACTTGGAATACGGGGGAAGTGGAATACGGAGGAGATGGAATACGGAGGAGATGGAATACGGAGGAAGTGGAATACGGGGGAAGTGGAATACGGGGGAAGTGGAATACGGGGGAAGTGGAATACGGGCAAAGTGGAATACGGTGGAAGTGGAATACGTGGAACTTGGAATACTGGGAACGTTGAATACGGGGAACATGGAATACGGGAGAAGTGTAATATGGGGAACGTCGGTGAACGTGGAATACGGTGAACGTGGAATACGGGGAACTTGGAATACGGGGAAAGTTGAATACGGGGAAAGTTGTATACGGGGAAATGATAAAGCCTGCGTTGTCCCTAGGGGCGGGGGTTTCACCTAGTTTTCTGTATAACAATGTAAAGCAAAATTTTGTTTGTGCTAGTGCTGGCCTTAGGCCCGACTTTGAACAATAAGTACAGGCGTCGGACCTAAACTTTCACTTGCAAAAATATTATTATCTAATTTTTCTACAAGACATCACAAGAAACCTCATCGTAAAAGAAATATTCATTAGAAACCACCAACTGACGTTGATGTCGCGTAGTGTGAGTTAATTACTATGTACTATGTACTAAGGTTCTTGGATTTGGTCCATATAGAAACAGGATTTTCAGGGCTAACGTGGAGGAAAACCCCAGAGCGGCAATCTATATAAAACCTAACTTGCAGGCGATGTTGCTCCATCAATTTTCAGGTAGGGACACGACTGTAGTTAGGATTAGTAGAACAGCTAAGGCTGGAGGGGACCTTCTCGTGGCATCCTGCTACATGCCAGATGGGGCGGACTGTCCATACACAGATCTGTTTATCGAGGCGATAAACTTCTCGAGGGTAAATGAGGTTCCAATGATTCTAGGCTGATGCCAACGCTCATCACACGGTCTGGGGTAGCACGAACACCAACTCGAGAGGCTCTCTTCTGCTTCAGTTCATAGCTGACGCGGAGCTGAACATTTTGAACAGAGGTAAAGTGCCAACCTTCGTTACTAAAAACAGAAGCGAAGTGCTGGATATCACTTTAGTATTCGACTCCCTGGTAGACCAGATCGATTCATGAAAAGTATCGCTAACGCCTAGCTTTTCGGACCACAGGTGCATACACTTTAGTCTGAAAGGCCAAGTGCCGAAAGTGGTCAAGTACAGAAACCGGAGAAGGACGAACTGAGAACAATACAGGAATTTCCTGAAGGAGCATGTTGAGGAGAAGCTATCCACGGTCATTCCGAGATCCTCTGAAGAGCTGGAAGAAGCCGTGAATAGCATTACGTCGCTGTTGACCGAGGCATACGAGAGCTCGTGCCCAGAACTAAAATCTAGTGGGAGACGGAAAGATAGGCTATGGAGCCGAGCGATCGGAGAACTTCGGGAAACAGCTCGTAAAGCCTGGAATAAATCCAGGAGAACCCCCAGGGATGTAGATTGGAACGCCTACAGAACATCACAGAGAATGTTCAGTAAGGCGGTCCGGTGGAAAGCGAGGGAGGCATGGAAAAACTTCTGTGCAGAAATGGATCACGTTCCAGACTATGCCAGAATTCATAAAATCCTTGCAAAGAATTCGAAGCTTACACCAGGCTCATTATCGAGGCCGGGTGGGGAATTCACGAGTTGCGGGAATGAAACGGCTGTACATCTTCTGGAGACCCATTTCCCGGGCTGCAGTAACGAGAAAAGCGACCTCGGAGAACCAGCTCCACACTCGCCATCAGAGGAGGACTGGGCTCTGGCTAACCGGATTGTCACTGTGGACAGGTTGAGATGGGCCATCGGGAGGTTCAGGCCATTCAAGTCGGCGGGAAACGACGGAATATTCCCTGGTCTTCTGAAAGAAGCCGGAGAGAATCTGTTGGAACCGCTCTGCAGAACCCTGCAAAGTTCGCTAGCTCTTGGTCACATACCAATGGCGTGGGAAACCGTTAAAGTAACATTTATACCGAAGCCAGGTAAACCCTCCCATTGTGAGGCTAAGGACTTCAGGCCTATCAGTCTCACATCTTTCGTACAGAAAACGTTAGAAAGGCTGATAGATTTCTTTATCAGGGACGAAATCCTTCCGAGGTATCCGCTGCATGCGAATCAGCACGCATACCAGGTAGGGAAATCTACCGATTCTGCTCTTCACAATCTGGTGGCCAAGGTAGAGAAATCTTTTGGAGGTGGGGAAATTGCACTTGGATGCTTTATGGATATTCAAGGCGCTTTTGACAACACCAATTTTGAGATCACTCGCCAGGCCCTAGAGAGTAGAGGAGTAGCACCGGTAGTAACGAGGTGGATCACTAGTATGCTCAGAAACAGGGCAGTTGAGGCAACGGTATGTGGCCACAAGGTAAGTTTCTGGGCATCTAGAGGCTGCCCTCAGGGGGGAATACTATCCCCACTGCTGTGGTGCATGGTCGTGGACTCCCTAATTAGGAGGCTGAACGACGAAGGAATTTTCGCTCAAGGGTACTCGGACGATCTGACAATTTTGATCAGAGGTAAGTTTGAGAGCACATTGGGCGACAGAATGAGGCGACAGCCACGGCGGCTATGGAGACATTAATTAACCTGCCACCGGTCCACGTGGCATTGAAGGCGAAAGCTTTTGCTACGGCGGATAGACTGTCTCAGAACGATCTTTGGACTCCGAATTTCACTTCGGGCCATGGGAGAATCAAGAAGGCTATCACTAACGAGGTCTTTGAGATGCCTAGGGACCGAATGAAACCGGAGACGGACTTCGTAAGGCGTTTTGAGACTGTCATACCCGATAGGTCTGAATGGCTGGAAGGTTGGCCAAGCTGCCTATCAGATGAAGTAATTGTGAGTTTCACTGATGTCTCTAAAACTTCAGAAGGTACGGGAGCCGGAGTATTCTCCCCGGAACCGTTGGCGGAAAGGTTGTACCACCTAGGTGGGTATGCCGACGTCTTTCAGGCTGAGATTTTCGCGGCACTGATGGGAGCGCGGGAAGCAATCCCACCAGAGGCATCTGGGAAAAAGGTCCAGTCTGTTCTGATAGCGAGGCAATGATCAAAGCGCTCATCTCGCCTGTCGTTACGTCCAAGCTAGTAAAAGAGTTAAAGGAAACCTTGAACCGGATGGGACTGAGAAATCAGGAGACGCTGGTCTGGGTTCCCGGACACTCTGGCGTGGAGGGCAACGAAAATGCGGATGAGCTGGCGAGGACAGGCTCGGCTACATTGGGTTGCGGGCCAGAACCTCTCATACCCATCCCACACTCGGCATGCGTAAAAGCAATAAAGAGTTGGGTGAGGTCGGAATTCGCTAACCATTGGAACACTTATGAAGGAGGAATGCACACAAAGCGTTTCTTCCCGGTGCCCGATGGGAAGTGGGCCAAAGAACTACTAAATATGGACAGGACAGGAATCTCTAATGACCCCAGTTGTACCTGTGGCCTAAGTGAGGAGACGGGCATTCACGTCATATGCGAATGCCCGAAATTCTCCTCACTAAGGTTCAGGACACTATGAAGTCATGTAGTCCAACCCGAAAATGTCTCCAAAATGGGAACTGCCGCTCTAGACAGGTTCCTGGTAGGGACTGGAAGGTTTTCGAGATTTACATGATGAACGGGTTACGAAACAAAGTATCATCAGATCTGTGTTTCAAGGACCAGTAATGGACCGGCCCAAACTGATAAATCTAAATCTAGTTACTATGTACCCTTATCAGTCTTTTTCATCAAATTTATTTTTGTGGTTTTCGGATATCCATATCCATATCTTTCATTCAAAACCTTGAAGAGCAATTTACGACGTACTTTTTTCCTAAAGATATAAGCGAAAAAGTTTCACCGAATTTCAAAAAACCAAGTTTTTGACCACTTTTTCGGTCGTAACTTCGAAAGTTTTCGTCAGATTTTACCCGAATTCAATCCTAATATTCTTTTGTCGACTAAATGTTAAGGAATAAAAAGAGTTTAAAATAGGCTAAGGTTTACTTGAGAAATCGTGTTGACAGACGGACGAAGAAATTTTTCTTGCCGATTTCTCTTATGTAGACAAAAAACGAAAAGCCACGACTTTAATTTTTGCGCTTATCTTGCTTATACTCCTTCGACAGTATTTTGAGAAGTTTTTTAACGGTTTTGCTCATCTTCCACCTCTACTTTTACTTGCGCAATTAGTGTTAATTGAAGGACCAATCGACTAATCTAAAGTCAGACAAATTTGTTTTTCTGATATTCAGCATTTCGGATACATAATCGATGTTCCCTCCTAATTCAGGATGGTGAAATACACGTCGAGATAAACATTAAACAATGAGCCTCGCATACTTAGTACGGGTTTAAAAACTAACAAACAGAGCTACAGAAGACACACATTATGTAGGTGATAACGGATCTTTCAGACAATATACGAATTTACGCGCGCTCACAAACAATAGAATAAATTTATTGCCGCCATTTTCGTATAAAATTATTGTTCATTGGGGTTCATTTGTTTCAGTAAATTTCATATGTAAAACGAGGAAGGCATCAAGACAACAATAAGCCGAACTAAAGTTTTCTTCATATAAACGTTCAGATTATATTTGCAATTATTATAATACAACTATTTCGTGTTGCTAGTAAAAAACCGGTCGATATGGTTGAGTATTTGAATCAGTTAACTTTCGGTTTTGAGATTGAGAAGGATCCTCTGGAAGATTTGCTTTCATCAGAACACTTTCACGTAAGTAATTGTTTTGTAACGTTATTTTTGAATAACACGTACAAGTTTTCCGTTTCAATGGCTAATTGCTAACATTCTTGCAGAAATTCAGCGGAAAATTCGAGAGAGAGTATTTTAACGGCTCCGTCTCATTCATGACTCAATACGAATACGCAGTATGTCTGATACGCTATGAAAACGAAGATTATTTACACAGGGTAAGTTTTTATTCTCGGCATAACTATTTCTTGCTCTTAAGTTCGCTTTAATCTCGGCAAACAGTGTTTTTAGACCCGTACGAAGAACGTAGTGCTTCGAAAAGGGGTCTATCTCCTTTACCACGACGTTTGTAACCAGTCGAATTTCGATCGATCATGGTCCTTAGATGACGAATCAACAATAAAAAAAATGTACTCGAGTGAAACTGAACCGATTTTCAAAAACTTTTTTTTCGTCAAAGGTAATCGAAGATCTTCTATGAGATTGAATCTGAGTACTGTCGGCCCAAGGGCCGCCAAGCTAGGGCTGTTTAAATGGTTTTTGGTCTTTTGTACGTATAACTCGAGTAAATATTTTCCGATTGTCATAAACTTTTTCTGGTAAAAAATGCCTGCCGGTAAAACTTATTGATGGGGCAAACCCTAAGCCCTAAGCATTCTAAGCCCTACTAGTTTCCGCCCTAGTACATCATAGATGGCACTAGGTTTGTGTGCACTTTACCACTGACACATTAAAAACGTCGGTAACGAAAGGATCTCTAAGAGAATCAGAAAAAATTGCGGCCTAGCCTCTGAACGGGACGGGTTGTAACGGATTAAAAAAAAATTATGAAAATCGGAAAAGATACATAACTCGAGTAAATTTTTTTTGCTATGTTGCAGAGCAAATTGAGGCAAACATTTTTGTCTATGAAAGTATGTGTTCGAGGCATATCCTTATGGCCCTAGGTCGGTCTTAAGGTTTGCCCTAGACAAAAACATAACCAAAGACCCGTACGTATCAGAATAGATGTGGCAAACAGAATAAGTAAACAATCCAACGTCTTCTGTTCTTTTGTAACAGTAAGAATTTCCTAAGGTAATGTCAAAGGCCCTACCGAAGTACATCTCAGACCATTCAAATCTAGAAAAGATTATATCCATTGACTGAGCCATTTTCCCCTAAAACCCTGAAACACTTGTTCTCTAAAATTTTATTCTCTACTACTTTGCCTTTGGAACTAACTTTCTAACTCTCATAGTTCTAGAGATATGTGTCTACTTACTAACTTAACCAGCACTACAACCCATTAAAAGTCTTGGACTTCTGCAACATGCTTCTCCAACCGTACCTATCCGCAGCTAACGTCTCCCAGCTGGATACTCCCACAGTTTTTAAGTCGGCAAGAGCTGCGTCATACCATCTGGATTTTGGACGCCCTGCACCTCTCTTGCTCTCCGGTCTGGTCTGGTTTTAAGGATTTTTTTCGGAATGCGATGATCTTCCATTCGTTGTACATGACCGAGCCAACGCAGTCGGTTTATTTTGGTAGTTCTGACTATGTCCGGCTCTCCATAAAGCTGACTAAGCTCATGATTGAATCGTCTGCGCCATTGGTTCTGCCATTGATCGAATACTGGTCCAAATATTGTCTGCAGTACTTTTCTTTCGAACGTGTGCAGCGATTGTTCGTCTCTTTGTGTCAAGCACCACGACTCCGAACCATACGTAACCACCGGTCTGATCACAGATTTGTATATTGCGCATTTGGAATTTCGGCTTACTGACTTGGACTTTAAGATTTTCAGCAGGCCGTAATAACTCCGGTTGCCCAGAATTACTCGTCTCTTAATTTCGTCCGCGATGTCGTTATTAGTGTTCAGCTCCGATCCAAGGTATACGAATTTGTTGACCATTTTGAATGTGTGTGTGTCGATCGCTACGGTTTCCTCCTGGTGTCGATTCGAAGGCGGGATGATCATATATTTCGTTTTTTCGTCATTAACTTTCAACCCAAGGTCGGTACCTTTCCTCTCCAAGGCCATACATTTGTCTTTAACAACATCCATTTTTCGTCCAAGTATGTTCAGGTCGTCTGTGAAACCTAGCAACTGACTGGACTTGGTGAAAATGGTGCCGCTGGAATCTATGTCCATGGTGCGCACAGCTGCTTCAAGGGTCAGGTTAAAAAGCAGCGTCGCGAGAGGATCTCCCTGACGTAGGCCTTCCTCAATGTCGAAAATCTCTAACAATTGGTTACGGATCCTTACTCCGTTCAGTGTTAACTAGGTTAGCGAGATCAGTTTGTTGGGGATTCCAAATTCCTCCATTACTCTCCATAGCTTACTTCTTCTAAGACTGTCATAGGCTGCCTTGAAGTCCAGAATAAATGGTGTGTTTCAATGTTGTACTCCTTGCACTTCTCCAAGATCTGTCTGATATTAAACAGCTGGTCCGATGTTGAACGACCTACACGGAAACCACCTTGGTATTCACCTTCAGAGTTTTCCATGTATGGATGAAGGCGCTGGTAAAGAATATTTGCAAATATTTCTTAGGCAATATTCAGCAGAGCGATTCCTCGAAAATTGCCACCTTTGTTACCTTTTTTGTATATGGGACAAAGTATGCTGGTCTTTCACTCTTCCGGTAACTCCTCGACATCCGGGGCTCGACATCTGAGCCTCGAAATTTCAGCTTCAACTTCTTGGATTTTTGGTTCTTCTATGTATGGTTGCGAAGTATGCAATGGCAATTTGTTGTTTGCTTCGTTTCGGTTGAGCGGTGTGTTCGGATTAAGCAGTTCTTTGAAGTACTCAGCCCATCTCGCAATACACCTTTCCTCATCTGCTAAGACCAATCCATTCTTGTCCTTACACAGCAAAGGTTGTTGACTGTAACCATTTTTGGAATCGTTTACTTTCCGATAGAAGTTCCGAGTTTCCTTCCTACTGCCAAACTTTTCAATTTCTATCAAAACGTTCCTATCCTGCAGCCGTTTTTTGTTTCGGAACAGTTTTCGAGCGAGATATATGTGTCATCCTGCCCAATTATGGAAGTGGCCATATACCACGAATGGGTCATATTTCCCCAAAACCCTGAAACATTTGTTCGCTTAAATTTAATTCTCTACAGCTTTGCCTTTGACAAAAGATCTCCATATTGCATAGTTAAGGAAATAAACACGAAAAACTGTTTTCTTATATGGCCAAGAAACTTCCATTCCATTGGTCCCAGTGCCCAGACCCCTGACCCGATCCCTACAAAAAAATTTTCCCCGCTTGGTGACACCAAAATGAGGAATTTCCGTGCTATACTTGCTGAGATATTTGCGAAAAAGTTTCATCGACACTCGAAAATTGCATGTCCGTCCACTTCTTCGACCATATCTGCGGAACTACTTGGCCGATTTTGCTCATCTTCGTACTTGAATCATGGGAGGCATGTACCTTTCAGGGCTGATCGGTTGAGCCGTTTGGAAAAAAAGGTGGAGACGGACGGACAGACAGACGGACATTTTTTTATTGCTGATTCGTCATCTCTAGACGATAATAGATGCAATGAGGGAAATATTTTTGTCTATGTAAGTATGTTTCCGAGGCCTCTCCTGAGGACCCTGAGGTCGGTCCTGAGGCCGGCCCTACACAAAAAATGGTTTTTTGCTATGTTGTAGAAAAAATTGAGTTGAACATTTTTGTTTATTTGGGGGTCAATTTTGTATTTTCGGAAAACCCTTTTTTACTCGGCAATTTCCAATACAATTTAATGTGGACGTAAGGCAGCATTTAATTGAATACGTTCGAGTCTTTTCGTAACATCAACTCTGTTTATTTCATCTATTCTGATACGCACGGGTCCCTTGCATATGTTTTTATTTGGCATGAATCAATAGATCAGCGATTTCCAGCAATTCATAATAAATTGAAGACGATCTTATCTGCACAGTTCCAGGAATTCCACCCAAGGGTATACCGAGCAGTAGGCTTACAGATTCAGTTTAATTATATCTAGAAGTTAGGGAACTTTCACTCAGATGGTCAAACCCTCAGCGTGTAAGAGTTCGGTACATGATAAAAACGTAAGATCACACATTGAAAGGTTACAAAAAGTCTTAAAAGATTGTTGTTGAAAATGATGTTCTCTGCAGGGAAAACTGTATACCTGGGTGCGAAAAAAGCCATTACGGTGCAAAAACTACAAACACGCTTGAAAGAATCTACTAAAATTATTACAATTTACCATGAAAACAGGGACTCTCTATTTTGGAAAAATTGGAGCGAAATTATTCACATTTCGCAAGAATAAAGAAAGATATATATCGGGGTTTCCATTATTACTTAGCGCTGGGAAACGCTCGCATCAAAAACTACAACTCGGCATTAACATATTTAAGGATGCTATACGAATTAGATCCAAATAACTACAAAGGGGATCGTTTGGAAGTATGTTGAGCTGAAAAATTTGTTCACAACCGCACGTTATTTTATTTTGTATTATTCCAGAAATCAGTTAGAAAGAGAAGGAGCAAGGCCTTGTGGTTCTTCTACGGAGTCAGAAGTTGTACAGTTTTAACTTTGGTTGGCGTTATTGTCGTCGGTGCGCTAACTACTCGAAAAATAGTTTCAAGCATTTTGCATTAATTTTTTTTTTGTTTTTTTTTGAGAATGAAACAATATGAAGAATGTATTAACGTAGTCGATAAGGCAACGAACGGAAATAATGTTCATTGGAGACTGAATTTAGGATATAGGTCCACAAATTTATTTTATTTTTTTATAATTGTATTAATGAGATAAGTACCTTTGTTTCTTTCAATTGCAACAAAAGCTAAAGAGAACCCATGCCTATTCCTAAGAGGCTCAAAATTTGGTCCATTTTGCTTCTTCATCCTGCCCCCAAAGAAACAATTTTATGGTATAGGAGTCACATTACAGTCGCATCGACTGTAATATGTCAACTTTATAAAGCCGGTCGATCTTGAAAATCACAAGATAATTTTCAAGTGAAATCAAATAAGTCTGTTGAGATCGAAAGTCGATCTATTCCAACTGTCAAAATTTCATTTTAAACGTCAAGTATTAAGGGAAATGAATAGGTTCTTCCTTCGTTTCAGATTATTTTGTGATGTAATACATTAACTGTAACGACACAAACATTTAAGACCTTCTTTGAGACCTCGTTTTTTTAACTAGTATGAGTCGGTCTCGGCCCATGCTCCACTGCTCTGTTTTTACTGTAAAACATAATCACGCCCTTTAACTGTATATTATTGTTCTATTGCCTTATAGAACTGTCATTACCAACATTTTTTACAATTAGTTTTCACGATGGCGTTTCCGCTTTTACAAAATACAAGTTTATTTAATTTAAAAACCCGTCAACCTCCAAAGATTCCGTAAAAAAAGGGAAAACTGCGAATACGAGCCATACCCTTGGCTGCTAAGCAGAACTCTGTGCTCGTTTTTACTCAAAGTTTTGACGTTTGAAACGTCATTTTGACAGTTAAAATGAAACGGCTTTTTATTCCAATAAACTGAAAGAAAAACCCGAAGTGGCCGTTCATAAATTACGTAACGCAAAAATCGAAGCAACTTTCTAATCTCTAATTGTTACGCTATATTCCGCGACGAATTATTTATTTATTTTTTAGATAAATTTTAGAAATTACATTTGCAATTGTGTTGTACCAACGGTTCAAAATTGGATTTGAAATGAAAATGTCCACGGCAACTTTCTAACTTCAATAGTCACAGTAGCTCATTTTTGTCGTTGCTGATCCACTAATTCTGGAAGTGGCTATATCCCAGGATTGGGTAATTTCTCGAAAAAGTCCAAAAACAGGTGTTCCCTAAAATTGAATTCTCTACAACTTTGCCTGTTCATGCAACTTTCTAACTCTTATAGTTTTAGTGTTATTGAGTAATCCTGACTGAGTCTGGAAGCGACTAAATCTCAGAAATCCCAGGAATGGCCAGGTTTTTTAAGGAACAAGAAAATACGTGTCCCTTAATTTTGCGATCTGAAGCTACTCTCAAAATTTCAGCAAAATCGATCGAACCTTTTCCGAGAACCCAACAAAGTAACAAAGTAACAAAGGTTGACAAAATGGACCAGTTAAAAAGTTCTACGGAAAATTTGTTCCATACAAAAATGTAAATTTCAAAAATTCATACCTCCGGATCGACTGAACCGGTTTTAATGAATAAAAAGGCACTTCGGCCTAAAATTTTCCGTAGAATCTGGGAAAATATTTTCCGGGGGGTACGTCGCAAGGGGTGGAGGGAGTGAAAAAGTTCCTGTATATATGTTCCTTAGTCTACGAAAAAATGTCTTGTGAATTTTTTAGCGTATAAGACTTGTGTCACGGCCTCTTACTACCGTGGGGCTATGATCGATAGTTGCTGATGAATATTACCTAGATATCGTCATTTGGATTATATGAATATTTTCGGTGCAAAAACCTGACGAAATATTTTGGTGTACCGGTGATTCATAAGTCTTGCGGTTTGTGATTCTTATACTGACCAACATTTATTAATTTTTCGTTCAAAATGATACAGAGTTTTGATATTTTTAATATATAGATTATTGTTAAATCATACTTACGATTTTACAAAAATTAAGTTCTTAGTGCCAAAAACGGCAATTTTACATTTTTTGCTGTTACTAAAAATTACACAGTGACTAACTAGAACAGAATCTATAAATTTTAAAAAATTTCAAAAATTAAAAAAAAAAATTTTCAAACGTTAACTTTTTGAGACATAATGAGACTTAATGACGTTTTCATAAAGTCTCATAAGTGTCATTAAGTTTCTGGAAATAAATATAGAGCGCCCCTAGCAAGTAGTCAGGGTGAATCGGAAACTCTTGAAATTAGAGTAAAATATGACATCGAGAATAAAGCTAAGTAATACTGAGGTACTTTTCGTGCCTTGTGAAAAACTCGTTCCTCGTTGGAAAAAGTCTAAATTATTTTTTATCTAGCAAAGAGCCACACACGAGTATTTGCGAGGGGTAAATGACTCCGGAAAATTATGGAACGGTGTAAAAAAGAATCAAAATCATCCTGGAAAATAATCAAAAATCATTAAAAATCACAAAAGTCATTGAAAGCCATTGAAAATCTTCCAAAAATCATTGGAAATCGTTAAAAACCACTGATTTTTATGGATTTTATGATTTCAAAAATCAGCAAAAATCATTAAATGATTTCGAAAATCACCAAAAATCATTAAAATCATCAAATGGATTCAAAAATGATCGAAAATAAAAATCATCCGGAAAAATATCGAAATTCGAAAAATTATTAAAAATCTTTGAAGAATCATTGGAAATCATTAAAAATCTGTGATTTTTATAATTTATACGATTTCAATAATCACCAAAAATCATTAGATGATTTCAAAAACCACCACAAGTCATAAAATAATTTGTTAAGTCATCCTTCATGGTCATCCAATAATGGTATACTCATTTTGGGAGTCGTTCCCTCTCTAGTATTTGTAAGAACTACAGTATTCCATTCCTATGTAATTTACTCATATATTTATAATTATTTAAAAATCAATTAAAATTTAAGAAAATGTAAATTTCCGTCAAATGTTTTCAAACATTTCGCGTGACGTAGCACTAGTCCAGACTCCCCCCCCCCCTGTCCCACCCTATCACGCTAGGCACGAGCCTCCTCCGCCTTCTTGCGTTACGAATGATATTTTATGCAACGCATACTTGAGAGTGACAAAAAATATATATGAAATTCCATTATGCAACTTGTTGCGAAAAGGAATTTTGGAATTTTATATATATACTTCTTGTCACTCCAAAGTACTTTTTGCATAGAACGTTGTATGAAACACTTTGCGAAATTTTTGAGATGAGCGGGCACCACATTTTTGTTGGATGTGCCCATCCTACCCTAGCCCAAAATTTAAAAAAAATGTCCGTGAAATTTGTGCCCGTGCCCGCTCGCTAAGCCCGAAATTTAAAAAAAAAAAAATGCCCGCCACAAAATGTGCCCGTCAATTTCATGCCCGAATCCGCCCGTTACTCAAATTCTTCTATCCTAACACACCTTCAAAAATTGAGTTGAAAATGTTTGAAGCGATACTTCTAAACAACCGTGGTACTGTAAAGGTAATCTCCCTCATAAATATTCAAATGTAGATATTTTTCATTTGTTCTCTCTATGTAAAATTGGTTATTTAAATATTAAGTCGGGCATATTGGCCGTTAAATTTGTGGCCTGCCCTGCCCATTCCCTATGGGGCACGGGCGGACACTGGTATAATTTGAAATTCCCTCCCGCCCGCTCATCTATACTACGCTCGTATAATAAATTCACATCTCTTGACAAAAATTTTTCTTTTCGCAACTTGTTGCATAAATTACTATTATGCCTATTATTATCGTCAGATATTACAGAAAAAAATAATAGGATGGTGGCAGAGGCATTATTATTTATTGATCATTGCAGTAATATTTCATCTTATACACCATTTAGACTAAGTGCGCCGGCTTTGAGCCCTGTGCTAGTTATGAGACTTTATTTTGTTCATTTTTGAGAACAAAGGAAAAAACAATTGGGGCTCGTCACTAAAGCAACTTCTAAACAGGCTCGTAACCGGTGTTTTCACCCTAGTGAATAACAAAATAGCTCTGGTCAGTATCAACATATTTTCGTTACAATATTTTAAGAAAGTAAGCAAAAGTTTTAGGGTTTAAGATCAAAGTGTGAAACTGTTTTATTTTTTATGTTTAGTGAAGTGACTTTAATCCGGGATAAGGCCATATTTTGACGAAAACCTGATGCACGAGTCTGCTAAAATTTAATTTTAATTTATTTTCGCATTTGTACACCAACACACCCTCATCGTGTTGGTGCACATGCAACGAAAATCTGTTTTCGCTCGCAAGTAATGGGAAAATATTTTTCATCACTCGAACCACGAAAATCGTAGTTTTCACTTCCCAAATGGCAGCTGAAAATGAAAAAATGCAGACCTCAGTAAGCCAAGAGATACGAAAATATTTTCGGTTCTTAAAAGAGAACCGAAAGTAACTGATGTAAACAATATGATCAGCAATTTCGTTGTGTTGAAAATTCGAGTTTGGGAAGTGAAAAATAAGATTTTCGTGGTTCTCGTGATGAAAAATTACGTGAATCACAAGTGGTGTAGTATAAAAATATAATATATATAATAATATATAATATATATATATATAAATATATGTGAAGAAGTATAAAAATTCAACTCTCGCACAGGGTTGAATTTTTATACTTTCATCCATTGTGATCCAAATAACTATTCGTTTAGACCAAACACCCTCTACGTAACAAAAAAAAATTCTATGGTCTATTGGTGCTAAAACTTCAGGCGGCCCACAGTGGGAAAAACTGCTATCGTGGTCATATCGTGGCTAACGTGGAACACGACGATAGCAGTTTTTCCCACTGTGCGGCCTTCAGAATAACTATAAATCAAATACTTGAAATTGACGTAGAAATAAAACAAATAATAAAATATACTAAAACTTGTTTCACTCATATTACAATAAAGTAACGTAACAAGCAACTTAAACAAGCACTGCGACAGTGTGGGATCGATCCTTGCACTTGTTCTCTGGCGCAATCCTTATCTTTCATTTCTTACTCTAATGTATCGTCTGGCCTTTACTCTTACCATTTGTCATTAACTACGTCAAGGAGATCCTCTCTGGACGCTGCTTTCTGATTTGACCTTCCAAGCCGGTGGGCGTGCCAAGTCCAGTCTCTTGCCTGGTCTCGCAGATGGCCTAAATGTCTAAATTTTCAAAGACAAGTTTATGACCTTGTAGAGTAAACTAACCGACTTTGAGTTGAAAGTTAATGACGCAAAAATTGAACATGATCATTCCGATCGAATCGACATCTAAGCGTAATAACGGCCTACACATATTCGTTCGTATGAGCAATGTACAAATCTGTAATCAGACCGGTTGTTACGTATAGTGCGGAATCATGGTGCTTGACACAGAAGTATTTGTAACCAAGATGGCACGGTGAAGTACGTCTTAAGGTTGGAAAACGTGTTCCGGATCATAATTTAAAAACCAAATTGGATGATTGGAATTGGAGAAACCCAATGGGAAAAAAGTACATAACTATACTAAGAGATGTGTATAAGTAGACGAAGGCTTTACCGCGTGTTAGTATACATCGAGATCCATAGTATCGTATAATATTTTACTATTTATGCGAGAGTGTACCAAGACGCGTGCGCAAATAATTTTTTCTTTGCGGTACTCAAAATCCGATTTTGCCATATTTTCCAGGATCATTGAAATTTGGGAAAATTTCCCGGTAAAAAAATATGGGGTTCAGGGTTCATTACAAAGGAACAAAGAAGGGTTACAAGATCTGTGTTCCGGATCACTTATGTGATCGTCCGACCTCTGATAAATCTAGGGTTCATTATAAGTACGACTTGAGTTTCTATAGTGCCCCGCCGCAGGCAAGATTTTATAAAGAAATGCTTAAGAATCGCGAGCGGATCAAAGGCGAATCCGGTTTTTTGATCATTTCAACTTCAGATCATTTCCCTTTTTAGACTCGTACGAAGAACGCAGTGCTTCGAAAAGGGGTGCATTGCGTTTACTACGACGTTTGTAACCAGTCGAATTTCGAGCCGGGAGTATCGATCATGGTCCTTAGATGACGAATCAATAATGGAAAAATGTCCGTCCGTCCGTCAACACGATAACTCGAGTAAAACTCAACTGATTTTCAAAAACTTCTTCTTTCCTGAAAGGTAATCGAAAAATCTTTTATGGGATTGAATCTGGGCGCTGTCGGCCTAAGGGCCACCAAGCTAGGAACGTTCAAGCGATTTTTGGTCTTTTGTACATAACTCGAGTAAATCTTTTCTGATTTTCAAAATTTTTTTTGTTTGAAATACCTGGGCATAGCCGACAATTTATGGAAGAAATTTTTTTGAATTTGAGTCCTTGGACTTAGCTGGGACGCTAAAAACCAGTCTCTGCTAGGGCTCTATGTGTTTTTTGTACATAACTCGAGAAAATTTTTTTCCGATTTTCAATTTTTTTTTTGTTTGAAAGATCTACGCATGACAGTTCATAAAAGAAATTTTTGCTTAGGGCTCAAGTGGGCCGTGTCGGTCCTAAGGTCGGCCCTAACCAAAAACAAATATTTTTTTGCTATGTTGCAGAGGAAATTGGGGGAAACATTTTTGGCTATGGAATTGTGTGTCCGAGGCCTCTACTTAGGGCCCTAGGTCGGTACTAAGGTCTACCCTAGCCCAAAATGGTTTTTTCTATGTTGTAGAGAAAATTGAGTAGAAAATTTTTCTTTATTTGGGAGCACAAATTCGGAAAGGTTTTTTTACACCGTTTCCTCGGACGGGTTTTTCAATATTGCCCTATCGGCAATTTCCAATACAATTTAATGTGCACGCAATATTTACTTAAATACGTTGTAGTCTTTTCGTAACATCAACTCTGTTTGCCGCATCTATTCTGATACGTACGGGTCCCTTTATATGTTTTAGCTTGAAGTCATTTCCCATTTTTCAAGTCATTTCCTATTTTCAAGTTATTTCCCACCTTCATCAGAAAGTCTTTGATACTACTAATACCGACGATCTCCACACACGCCAATGACCTATAGTTCCCGGTCAGTTATATTTCTCGATGAGCTATACTTCCCCGTTAGTTGTATTTTCGGTTCAGCAGTACTTCCCGGTGAGCTATATTTCCCTACTTCCCAGAGTCAACCTTATTTCCTGATCAGCTATACTTCCCAGTGAGCCGCACGACTTCTCGATTAGTTGTATTTCCCGGTGGTCTAAATTTCCCTGTCACCGGGATATACCCGGTGAACCCGCACGACTTCCCGTTGGGCTAAATTTCCTTGTCAGCTATATTTCCCAGTGAGCTGCACGACTTCCCGGTAAGCTGTACTTAGAGAAAATCTGCGAATTTGATTTTTTCGCTGAATTAGGAGGAGGGCGCGTTCATCTGGTACTATGCACACTCGCGCACATAATAGTAAAAGGAACAGAATTGCGTTATAAGGTTGTAAGTCACTACATTTGCTGTCTCAGTTTTTAAATTTGACATTTGGGCCAAAAAACGTGACAGCAAGTCGTTTAGAATCTATAGAGTAAATGCATAAGAAGTTACGTTACTATTGCGAACTCTCGGACGCTCAAAAGCGCCGTAATTTAAAAAAATAAGACACTGGCGCACAACTCCGGCACAACAGATAGTGAATCATTTCGATTCATTCCATTCATCGGTAAGAAGAAAAAAAGACAGATCAGAATTAATTCATTTGCATATGTCACAGATACGAAAAGAGCAACTTCATTTCGAGTTCATTCAATTACTAAAGAAATCCATTTTCTACGACGCGACGGACTGATTATAAAATTAAATTTGTGATATTTCTAGTTAACTATAAGTAATTGATAAAAATGGTCCATAAAAAAGCTGCAGTCCTTTTGTTGACTGTTTTGTTAAGTTTCGCTTGTGGTAAGTTGAGTTTTTTATCCAATTTTTTTTAACTTATTCGCACTTCGCCAAATTATGAAATATTTTTATTAATCCGCTTCCTTAATAAAAAATACAACGCATTCTGGTTAACGGAGTCATATAATTGAATTTTAATGGCGTAAATTTCCGCGACAGATGAACAACAATTTTCGTGTCATATTAGTCATACAATGTTTACTTGAATGTTACATACAAAGTTCTTTGTCTCGTCGATCTCGTCGCTCATGAATTTTTTCTGTGACATTTTTTACTGATAAAAGTTTTCCGGGTGAATTGTTTCCGATGTTAAACAATAGGCTGCATCATGTCACAGGAATGTCACTTATTCATCATCCAATTTTATTCATAAATCATTATTGCCGAAGAAGAAACAATCGATTTGTAACTCGATTCGGCCATGCAACGCAAATTTGTCGATGTTGCCGAATCTTATAACGAACTGAAAATTAAGAAACTGCATCTATCAAATGTAGACGAAATTCAAAAACTCCAAAAAATCGTGTAAATTCCATGTAAATTTTTAGTGTCACCCTCCTCCGTGGGCTGCATGCAAATACGAAAAATTCTGTGCACATATCTTTCTAATGATTTTGATTAATGGAATTATCTTATCACCTCACTGGATATGTCTGTTCAGCTAAAGTTATTTTAATTTTCTATACAAAGTTAATCTAAATTCTTCGCTGTTCGCTTCATAAGTAATTAACGTACAATTACAAAAATTCACACGTATTCGTGGAAGCAATTTGATTGCAGTTTCAGCTTGTTCGACTTTTTTGATTCTTCCTAGAAAGCAATGTGCATACGGTCAAAGAATATCACAATTTTGCAAGTATTGAAAATAGTTGTTGAAATTAACGTTTTGCCATCTTTTAATTGGAACAATTGACTAACTTATTTGTAACTATCATCCTCCCGTTTAGCTCAATTGGATTCAAAAAAAACAACAACAACAACAACTACAGAAAATCCAATTGATCCGACAGTAGCTCCGTCAACAACCACTACTTCTACAACAACAACAACAGTTGCTCCTACCACGACAACAACAGATGCTCCTACCACAACAACAGCGGCTCCTACCACAACAACAGTTGCCCCTACCACAACAACAGTTGCCCCTACCACAACAACAGTTGCCCCTAGCACAACGACAGTAACTCCAAGTACAACAACAGTTGCACCTACTCCTCTTCCTCAACCAGACTTTAAGCTATGGACTTTCCCAGCAAGTGGCCAAATATGCGTCCTCGCTCAAGTCGCTATGCAATTGAATCTTACTTATAGAAATGTCGGTAAGTGTCTTTACATTTGTCATAAATTTCCTTTAAAACAGCAGTTGACAAGAAAAATACGGAGGAATAATGTGGAACGTTGTTTAAGATACAAGTTCGGTATCGAATTTCACCATCCTCTTGGCATGTGCTGGGTTAGCTTCCAACATTCCCAGACCACGTAATTCACTCATTTTTCTGAACTTTCTGTTCTCACAACCACTTGTATCTTCCTTCAAACATTTTTCAAATGATTTGATATGTGAGGGACATAAACTTATATAGTCGACACGTGAAGGATGATGTTTTTTGATGCTGAAAATCGAGGAGCATATCATCTAAAAGACTCAGAGGATTTTCTTAGAATTTCTAAGGATATTGAATTTTAAATGATTTTATCTCGATTTTTAGACCCGTACGAAGAACGAAGTCTGATGCGTTTACAACCCCAATTTCGACCTGGGAGAAGGTGGGGAACACCGATCCTGGTGCTTAGATGACGAATCAACAATAAACATATGAAGGGGGACCCGTACGTATCAGAATAGATGCGACAAACAGAGTTGATGTTACGAAAAGACTCGTATGTATTTAAGTAAATATTGCCTTAACTCTTAAGTGTATGAAATTACTTCCTCATTAAATTATATTGGAAATCGCCGAGAGCGCAATATTGAAAAGCCCGTCCGAAGAAATGGTGTAAAGAATGCGCCTTCCGAAAGTACAAAATAGACCCCCAAACAGACCAAAATGATCATCTCAATTTTTTCTTCAACATAGCAAAAAACCATTTTTTTGTCTAGGGCAGACCTTAAGACCGACCTAGGGTCATAAGGAAATGCCTTGGACACATACTTCCATAGACAAAAATTTCCCTGCTCTGCTCATAGTGAACAAATTTTTTTTTGATTAGGACCGACCTTAGGACAGATGTGAGGCCCACTTCAGCCCTAAGCACAGGCACCGGGTCCAAATTTGTTTTTGAATATGATTCGGTACTCGATTACCTCTCAAATAGAAAAAGAATCAACAAAATCAGTTAGGATTTATCTAGTTTATGTAAGCAAACACGTCAGGTCCTGACTGAGTCCAAGTGTTTCTAATCAAAAAGTTTTCTTCCATCAAACGGGAGACAATCCTAGACCTTCCGATCAAGATAAAATTTGAAAATCGGAAAAGATTTACTCGAGTTATGTACAGAAAACACGTATGGCCCTAACATAGACTCGTTCTTAGCGCCCTTGCCAAGTCCAAGGACTCAAATCCAAAAAAGTTTCTTCCATAAATTGTCGGCCATGCCCAGATCTTCAAAATAAAAAAATTTACGAAAATCGGAAAAGATTTACTCGAGTTATGTACAAAAGACCAAAAACCACTTAAACGGCCCTAGCTCGGAAGCCCTTGGGCCGACAGTGCCCAAATTCAATCCCATAAAAGATATTTCAATTACCTTTCAGGGAAAAAGAAGTTTTTGAAAAATCGGTTGAGTTTTACTCAAGTTATCGCGGTGACAGACGGACGGACGATTGCATCTCGGTCCAAGGGCCGTTTACATGAAACGGAAACGGAGGTCCTAACCTGATAAATCTAAAAAAGGGCCGTTTAAGTAGTTTTTTGCACATAACTCGAGTAAATCTTTTCCGATTTTCATAGTTTTTTTTATTTGAAAAGCCTCGAAGAAACATTTTTTAATTTTGAGCTTTTAGACTCAGCCAGAGCCCTAAAACTGAATCTACATTAGGGCCCAGCGTGTTTTTTCTACATAATTCGGGTAAATCTTATCCGATTTTCAAAAACTTTTTTTTTCCTGAACGATAAACACAAAATTGATTACGGGATTGAATTTGCGCAAAATCGGACTAAAACTTTCAAAGTTACGGTCGAAAAAGTGGTGAAAAACTTGGTTTTTTGAAGGTTGGTGGAACCTTTTCACTTATATCTCTGCGAATTCAGCACGGAAATCGCTCTTCAAGGTTTTTCATGAAAGATATGGACATCAGTAAATTATTGAAAATATGTTGAGTGGTTCGGGCTGGACCAACTCACGCTACGCGACATTAGACGATATTTGGTGGTGAACTTTTTTGTTCATGGAAGTATTATGGATCAGAGGCTTCTTCTAAGTGCTCTAGGGCGGTTCTAAGATCGGGCCTAGTGTAAACGTTTTTTCAAATTTTTTTCATTTTTTTTAATTTTGAGTTTATTTTAAGGGTTTGGAGAGGTTTTTAGCTCCGTTGCTTCGTACGGGTTTTTCAATATTGACCTTCAGGCAATTTCCCGTCAAATTTAGTGAGAACGTAATTGCATATACTTAAGAGTTAAGGCAATATTTACTCAGATGCGTTCGATTCTTTTTGCAACATCTATACTGTTTGCCACATCTATTCTGATACGTACAGGTCCCTTGCATGTGTTTTTTTTTTCATTTTTTTGAAATTTCTGAACATTTGAAGGAAGTTTCCGGGGATTTTATAAGAATTTAGGGATCTGCTTTTGTTTCACTGCCTCTCGCGTTATTTGCAAGTTTCGTATCTTCAACATCAAAAGTATTTTCTTCCTCCTCTTGTCAACTGCAACTCCGAAAATGTTTTCATGACAAGTGCATTTATACAACGGAAGTTGTATTCCAATCATTCGTTCGAGAAGAACGAGATCTGCTAGTCATCAACGTTCTAGAAATCTCCTTACTCATCGTTTACTCATAAAATTCCAAGTGCAACACTTTTGACATTGCCATCGTTTGACTAATATTTGTAATTTTATAAGTAAAGACATGCATTCATTATGATGACGGCAGTTAAAAGCTAAGGCAATATTGATATCGCATACTACTAGTTCCTCCCATTATTTGATTCAGCTGATAAGAAAAAATTTATATTTTCTATTTATGTTATTTATTTAAATGTTTTTTTTTTCTCGTTCAAACAGAAGATAAACCACTGAATGTGCTGTACAACGTGCCAGCCAACAAAACTTCCGTTGTTAGTGGTTCGTGTGAAAAGGATGATCAATCGATAACTGTTCAATGGGGACAAATGTCTCAATTGACGCTACAATTCACAGCAAATGAGTCAACAAAACAATTTATGTTGTCTGAGGTACATTTATCCATCAATGCCAGCGATGTCTCTCAGGATGCTAAAGGTAAAAACTGAACGTTTATTCTGAAATTGTTAGGTCAGGTTAAGCAGAGAACCGAGACATAGCTTTTATCTCGCCAGGGTGTTCAAAGTATTTCAAAATCGGTTAGGGTGTGACAGACAGATTAGCTTTCACTAGGGAATGCGACACCGGTACTGATACCACGAGGACCTAAAACTGAATACCGGTTCGGTTCGCGTAAGGTTTGGTTGAAAGCTCAACTTGGTTGAAATAAAAATTATTTTTGCTAAGTTGATCTTTCAAACAAACATTACGCGATTTAATCACATCGCACGCAAATATTACTCTTTTTGAAATCACAGCAGATTCCACGTTTTGTTGTACAAACTGGAGGCAGATCCACTTTGTGTCGAATAAATATCGAAACATTTGCATTAAAATTTTAGTCTTTGTGACACATAGAAATCGAATAAAAAATTGAACAAATGAATCATTTTTGTAAATGGATGACATGGACAATTTTATTTACAAACAACATTTTTCCGATGAATAAGATCAGGTTAACTGCAGTCAACTTAATGTCTGAGTTTATTTCAGCTGAACCAGATGATTTCAGTAAAATCGAAAAAACCAGTTAACCGAAAACCGGTCTACATAATGCCGCTTATTTAACAAAAAATATGGTAACTATTTGAGTATCTTACACCAAGATGAAAATTGTTCCTATGTTTAGTACTGTGCAGGCGTTCTAAAGAATTGTTCCGTATGCGCTCCGCACTGCGCAATGATACTCTTGACCATTTATGTTCACTTTACATACTTTCAAAGTCAGTAATGATAATGAAGTTGCAATGTGAGATAAATGGCTATAGGATTTTTTCGGTAATTAAACCAGCTTGCTTGGAGGTGTCTGGTTATACCGATTAACGGTTATAAAAAAACTTGCAGCAATTTGTAGACCAGCTGTTAAAACAAATGCAGCAAATTTAAACTTTTTGGTGGACGATGACTGTAGTTTAATTGATTAGTTGAAAATATTTTGTATACGAAGAATCGAAGAAACTGTTTGCATTGACAAATGTCCCAAACCAAAGTAAGAAAATCAAGAATTGCAATAATTATGTAGTCAAATCTTACGGTAAATTTAAATGTCGCAAAGTAATATTGTAAAAAGTTACGACATCATGCCCGCAGCGGTAGCGGAGGGTGTGACGCAGTCCCTACACCCCAAAAAAGAAGTCCACAAACTCAAAAAACGCCATACAAAAACCTTAGGGGCAAGACACGATGTATATGGGAACTTTTGAAATTTTTCCCCTGCCCCCCCTCCCCCTCCAAATTATTTAAAAAAAAAACTACAATCTCGAGAAGCAGTCAGCCGATCTTCCGGAAATTTTCACTAAACGTCAGTCTCGGCCCCAAATGAAAAATTTCATAGGCCGCTTTTCCGGGAAAATTCTGGAAAAGCCGTGGCATGTGGAAAAGTGGTCAACTTTGAGGGTTTTTCACGTAGTGCTCGGAGTTTTCGAATTTTAGCTCCGGAGTGACAATAGCTAAAGAGTTGGTTTCTTCGGGAAAGTTACAAAGTTTGGTCAGGAGAATTTTTTGGGATCTTCTTGGGCGCCATCTTGGATTTTTCAGAGAAAAATATTAGGTTTTTTCTTGTTTTCGAATTTCAGCTTCGGAATGACAATACTTAGAGTTGGTTTCTTTGGGAAAGTTGTAAAGACTGGTGACGAGAATTTTTTTGGATCTTAAGAAAATGGCTGCCCGCTGTCAAAGCGGCGCCATCTTGGGTTTTCGTAGGCAAAAATTGGTTTTTTTTTGTTTTTGAATTTTAGCTTCGTGATGACAATACTTAGAGAGTTGGTTTCTTCGGAAACTTATAGAGATTGGCGAGAAGAATTATGAGAAAATGGCTGCCAGCTGTGAAAGTGACGCCATCTTGGATTTGTTAGTAAATTAAAGTTCTCTGTCGTTTTTATAGCTACTTAGATGGTTTCTCCTGGTCGATGAGCTAGAGTTGTAGAGGAGTGACTGTAAACATTTCTGCACATATAAGTGGGAGTGACCGCCGCAAACTATGGCAGCCGCGCGAAGTGCCGACGCGCCAATAAATTTTTATGAACTAGGGTTGTAGAGGAAGTGACTGTGAACATTTCTATACTTATAAGTAGGGGTGGCAGCCGCGAGATATGGCAGCCGCGAGAAGTGTCGCCGCGCCAAATTTTTTTTGGAAGAAAATTTTCTCTGGCATTTGTGACGCAATTTAAAACATTTGTATTTTTTTAAATTGTTTTTTTTTTTTTGCATCGTCATTTTTTGCGTATTTTCAGCGTAAGCGTCACCTCCACTGATATCATTAATTTTGAAAGTGGACATTAAGCACTGCGTCACACTTTACCCTTGAAGAAGTTTTTTGTTGTGATTGCATATTACCTAGCTAAGAGTTGCGCGACGCCAACGCCAAACGAAAAATAGTAAAAAAATTGAGCCCCCGCCGCCGAAAATATCTTTTCCAAGTGCGCCGATTTTCGCCGCCGCCGAAAGTAAGAAAATTGCATCGCCGACGTATTTTGATCGGCGCATTCAATATTAATGAAATTAAATGCAACAATTAATTGAAGTTACCACTCGAGACAATACGAGAAGCAATGATTATTGAAAACAAAGATGCTCTGTCCACTCATTCAATAATATCAAAAATCCTTGATTTTCTTTGCAAAACACTTTTTGAAATTCATATCCATAAAAAGCAGTGTTTATATAGTAAAAGCGTTTTCTCATCAAGTCTGTATACCTGGGAACACCACACTGTATTATAATATGGCGGATTTTCATACAAGAATTCGGTGAAAGGACATTTTTTCCTGACGATTATCCCCCTGGGTGTTATTTTCCCCGGTGCTGGGGTTATTTTCCCCAGTGCTGGGGTTATTTTCCCCGGGGCTGGGGTTATTTCCCCTTGGATAAAACGATTATTTCCCGGCGGGCGACATTACACTCTCTAGGCGGGAGATATTTTCCCCCGGTGAGCATTAATCGTTTTGCATTGCAAAATATCCTCCGACTAGAGTGTGACCAGGGCATTATCACTTTTTCTTGGGGAAAATATCTCCCACCATGGGAAAACAACGAGACGTGAGATATTTGTCCCAAGTCTTATTTTCCATCTATCGAAAATTATCCGGTGGAAAATTACCACCGCCGGGAAAAGTCACACCCGTCGGACTAGAATTTTCTCATTTAATGACGAGACCCAGAGGGTGTTATTCTCTACTGGCGGTGGATAGTTTCTACAGAATAATTTCCGACCTCAGGCTAAAAGACGCGGGACAAATATCACCCGGGGCGTTATTTTATTTCGGCGGGGAATATTTTCCACCGGATAAACGATTGTTCCCCGGAGGGCGATATTACACCCTAACTGGGGGACATTCTCATTCATGCAAAGCGATTATCCGGGAAATGATCGTTATGTTAAGAAGATAATCGTCATGAACAAAAATCACGACGTCCAAAAATTCACCTGTCGTGAAAATTCTCACTGCCGTAATTATGCGGTGAATTTTTGGACCCGCTTGAAAGGGTCATATGCGTTTTCCACGACGACTGTAACCTGTCGAATTTCGACACACGAGTTGGTGGGTCCGTCCGTCCGTGCACAAGATAACTCCATATGTTGTATGAAAGAAGTCAAAACATGGTTTTTTGAGGGTCGGTAAAACTTTTTCGTATGAACATCTCACGGAACCTCCTTTCCGAGGTTTTAAATGAAAGATATGGACATCCATGAATTAGAGAAGAAATTTGATGCAAATCGGTTGAGTGGTTCGGGTCGTAGGTTCCACAGATAAGATCTAACTCGCGGTATTTCGATAATTATGATGTTTCTTTGGTGATAAGTGAAGAAATGTTGAGAATTAAAGTTAGGTCGACTGAATTCATTTAAAGTAAAATTTAATTTGTTTCAAAAAAATTTACAAATTTTAAATAACGCCAGCCGAAAAAGTGCTCCGCAACCACCGAAAGCGATGTTGACGTGTGCTGATTTACGCCGCCACCGGCGATCAACTCTATTCTAGCTGTCATCGTAACAGTCCAAATATGAAAAAAACATCAACGACCGAATAAATCGGCTCCCCTGCAAAATCCAGAAGAAAAAATCAGGAAGCCTCAAAATCCGGAAACCACAAAATCAAGTAGCAATCAGTAGTCCGGAAGGCTTATAAATCCTGAAGCCTCGAAATACTGAATTCTCACAATCAGGATAAAATTTTGATCACAAATTCTAGATTTTGAGGCTTCGGAATTTTGAGGCTTTCTGATTTTGAGGCTCCAGATTTTGATGCTTCCCGATTTTGATGCTTCGTGATTTTATAATTCGGAATTGTGTGGTTCTGAATTTTGTACGATCACCAATAAATCTCCAAAAATCTAAATAATCCCAAAAGTCGGTGCTGAAATAAAAATGGAGCTGAATCATAAGTCGTAGGTTGTTGTAATATCGCATTTTAAGTGTTATTCATCCACACGAAATAATATTTTTCCAATGTTTTGTCACGTGATTATAACCTTAGTGCATCATCAAAGAATTGGAAGAGATTTTCTAGGTTTTTTTTTCGCAGGGCTGCGTGATGAAAACCAAGGTAGTGTGGTATTTTGTTTCGTCGGCATTTCAATTGATTTTTCTGCCAAACCGTTTGATTGGGAAAAAGTCAACTAACAATGGGTAAAGAACTGAAGCAATCTTTTCTCATACAACATATTTCCACCAACCTTTTTCTAACTTTATTGTCACATTAAGTTGATTTCAATCAGGCAACACTACAAAAAATAAGAGAATTTCGGCGAACTTTCGGAGTGATCATAGTCACATTACCCAAAAGCATTGGAAAAAATCAATTTTGTGTAGATGAATGTGGCGAATGAATGAGGCGATAATAAAAACTAAATAGTAGAAACTGTCATATTGTGATGTCCATCTGTTAGGAGTTTCGGTATAATAAAATAGATACTCAAAATTGGAAAACGCATTTCTATAAAAATATCCTCAATTGCTCCCTTCAAAATATTTCAGCCAACCAAACCATCGAACTGTTCCATGTGAATAATGAATTTGCAACATCTTTGTCCATGTCGTATCACTGCAACAAATTGCAATTGATTGAATTAACAAGCACCAAGGATGACAACAAAACTGTAGCAACCGCAACTATTTCTCATGTACAATTAGAGGCATTCCATACGCAAAATACCAATACATTCTCAACAGCTCGAGATTGTGAGGCCATTGATACACCAGACATTGTACCGATTGCTGTTGGTAAGATAATTCGATCTAAGAGATCTAGGAGATGAGAGGACAAGGAGCATAACTATTTTTTTTCGTTAACAGGATGTGCTTTGGCTGGTTTAGTTGTAGTAGTGTTGATTGCATACTTAGTTGGACGCAGACGTGCCCAGGCTCGTGGCTACTTGAGTATGTAAGTGAGAATTATACATACATTCGCTGGAGAGAAGAACATCGTAATGCAACTCTCTTTCTTCAATAATAATGCATCTTTAACCGCAACCAACATTTATTCGGCCTTCCTTTTTACATGAATGAAGTTTTTTCTACGAACCCCTAGCATATAACTTTTTTGTTTGTTGTCGGTTAATCAAATCGTTTCGGAAAGAAAATTAATTATTGTTTGAAGTTAAAAATATGCTTACTGCGAATTCTATTTCTCGTTTTGATTTTGTTCATTTTTTGAATTAAATAAATACTTCCCTGACAAAAAATGGTTTCTTTAAAGATACGGTGTATTGAAGTTGATTAAAAAAAGCTACAAACAATTTTGATCATAAGCGGTGTGCGATGGATAAAGAAGGAAGACGTTTGGCGTAGTCTACAAAAAGAAATGTCGGGCAATTCCACGGACCATTTCGTTGCGTGTCAACGATATTATCGTACAATAAATAAGCAAGAGTGCATTAGTGCAAACTTGACATTTGGTTTAAGTACGTTAATTCTCAATGATGTATTCTAATTACCGCTATTTTATCGCATGAGGGAAAACGAGACAACAGACAAAGGGGAATGAAAAATTCGTTTGACGTATGGGAATAATGTTTCATTTATTCTTTTAGAGGAATAATTTTCAGGGGACAGCTCCACTCGAATGCGATAATAGTAGTTTTTTATAAAAGTTGCGTATAAAGGTTGCTTAATGCACTAGATGTGAGATTGCCGATACAAGCCGAAGGCGAGTTTTTCAATACATCGTGTGCGTTATTATTATTAATCGTATGGTTTTTACATGTTTGATCTAGTATCAAACATTTTTTCTTATTATTTCTATTACAATATCTTATGCCTAAGTATGTATCTCATTTTTGTTATGTTGATATTTAAGACGAATTCATCGGGAGGTCACATAGTAACAGGTCCGACGAGCCTAAGCGATGATGTTGTGCATTTTGTGCGATCCATTGATTGGCCATCATCATTCACACCATGTTCTTTGTCCACCATATTTTGAATGTGTGGTATGTCCAGTACAGCGACATCTATGGTTGACTAGTTAGGATGCCATGACCATTGTGTGATTTCCATCAATTTCACCGTTGACATGCATTGTGTTATGCGTTTTGGTATGCAGGATTACGCTTGTGACGTCACATGTGGATATTCTTCCTGATACGCTTCGTTACGGGCATCGAATACCGTAACTACCTATTTTATGAAGCTTAGGTGAACTTAGGGACGTTATATTTCTTAGATAAAAATTCCTAGCAATGTTTGCACCGGGGATCGAATTCGGGTCATTCCGGTGTTAGTCCAGTGCGTTCACCACCCATCATGTGCGTTAAACTACCAGCATACGTAACGTGTATCATACAACGTTTTTTTGCAATTCACCGACAAAAAACGAGCTTTTCCGTGCGTGTTTCCACTTGCGAAAATTTGTCAAGATTTCAATTATTTTTTCGCACTAGTGCGTAAAAAGAGCTTTTACGCTCTAACGCGATAAAATTTTATCACCTTAGTGCGTAAAACGATTTTTACGCACTAGAGCGAGAAAAATTATGGCACTAGTGTGTAAAAAAAAGTCGAACTAGCGCGAAACACCGAAATGATGCACGAAAAAGCGAATTTTTTGTGGAAAATTGAAAAAGTTTTTTATTGCACTTGCTATACGAAACGTTACTATTTGTGGTGTTGCCTAAACGAGGCCTCTGTTTGTAACAATTTTTCTCCATGAAAATCTTCAAAGCGACGATGAAATAAGGAGTTCAGGCACTAGGAGAAAAATTGCAACAAACAGAGGTCTGCATTTCAAGGTGGGCAGCCTGGTGTCAAAAAAGTTTCTATGACTATGTTGGAGTGGTAAATGAGTACATTACTATGCACTCAGTAATGACTAGGCACCAGGCTGCCTACTTGAGAAGTATAAGTAGCCTTATAGAGGCAGCCTGGTGCCGAAAATCTGTTAATGTCATCATAACGGCACTAACGAATGCTATACGTCACATTAATTTCAACTCAGCACCAGGCTGCGAACTTGAGATTTTCTATTGTTAATATAGAGGGCAGCAGCAGCCTGGTGCCGAATTGAAATTTATGTAACGTATAGTATTCGTTACTGCGGTTGCGATGACATTAACCGATTTTCGGCGCCAGGCTGCCTCCTATAAGCCATCTCAAGCAGGCAGCCTGGTGCCGAATCGGAAACGAGTGCATATCAATATACCCGTTCACATATCCAACATTGTCATATTAACTTTGTCGGCACCAGGTTGCCTTCTGTGGGAAGTGTGTATTTCAATTAGGGTTCTCTGCACAAAATATTCCGTGATAGCAACCGACATGAAAGCCAACGAGTTCCAGCCAACTGCCGACAGTTTTTAGTCCAGGCGAGCCGTCAAGCGACAGGTCTTTTATGAGTTGTGTTGAACCGGCTTGAAATCAGCTTGAAATTTTACTATTTATTTATCGAAATTCAAGTTAAAGTTACCATTTTCGGCTAGCTGCCACCCACTTTTTTGTAGATGGCTCCCATGTCTCGCTTTCCCAGATGCTTAAATAAAATCCATGAAGGAAAGCTGTTGTGTTTGTGATTTCAATACGCAGAGAAATGTTAAGTTAGTAACCGTGTGACGAGATAGGAGTATGAAAAATTTGGCATCTCTATTGACTCGTATGTAATTCTCTCCCATTCCGTACACAGTTTTCAACCTTACATTCCTTCTATCTTGCCGCAAGCGCATCAACTTACTATTTCTATACCTACACGGTATCGTATTCACAGTTCGTTGATGTCGATGAAGTGCGAAAACTTGAAAATTTGACATCAACTTACGCTATGAATATTGTCAAGAAATTGTGTATACTTTGACATAAGCCGGCGCCGCACGAAAAGAGTGGATTGAATTTCTAAAAACTTTTGGCGCTCTTCGTTCTTCGAGACAACTGACAATATTTTAATGGAATGAGGTTAACTATACAGGACAATTATGGACGTCGCATATTCGCAGGAAAGTATAAGTAATGTCGTATAAAGTTTAGTTGGGTTCTCACTATGACGCCGCCCCTCAGGGTGGTTACTGAAAGTTTCGGCAGAGAATGTAGGTCTCACAACTAAAAATTTTCCGATTTCACGGAAATATGTATTTCCTTCATCCGATCCGGAGAGAAAAAGTTTGTAGGAATGTGAAGGTCTGTCAGCCAGATGAGGAAATACTAGAACTAGAGTAATTCATCAAGTGTCCAATGAACGAACAAACTTCGAACTGAAATTAAACGAAATATTTAACAGATTCGTTGGAGCAACTTCCATGGAACATTAAAAGATTCGCCCAATGCTCGAATTCTTCGTTATGTCTAGAATGTCACAAGAAAAGTTTTGCGGATTTTGAATAATTTCATTTCGCAACAATCCACATGCAATTTTTCTTCTCATTGAGAATCAGCCGAAACATGTTGGCTGCTGAGCGTCAGCATAAAAAAATGTCTTTGTACGCAATGCTGTTGTGTGTCGACTCGTTGCAATGAATGGAATAATAAAAATTGCTTCAGATTTGTTGCACTTATTGCAGACAACTACATACAAACATATTGGTAAACCTACGATATATAAAAACATTGACATCGGCGTCATATTGATTTACAATTTGACTGATCTAAAAATAACTTCATGAGTTGAACAGAATGCACGATAACAAAACATTATTTCTGCTTTCCGTTTTGTTCGTTTTTCATGGGGAAGTTACTTCACAGGATCTTGCTAAATTAAAAAAAATATCTGCCCCGAGTGAGGATCGAACTCACGACCTTAAGATTATGAGACTTACGCGCTGCCTACTGCGCCATCGAGGCTTGAGTATTGCGAAGGTAAGAATTGTTACGATGAAAAATATTATCTATTTTTGCAATACACACTGAGTGCTCGGATGTTATGCATGCGATGAATATAGAAAACATCAAATGTTTGTGAAACAACTTGACTGTTAGGTTTGGTGACTCATGTGAGATAGCGAGTAGATTTGGGGGATCTACTTTTTCGACTCAAACAAATGCATAATTTTAATAAATTTTTTATTGTAACGACTTGTCCACGCAGTCCACTCAGAATCAAATATTTAAACACCGAATGTCACTAACTGAATTTATGAACAAAATAATTTCAATTTTCCTCTTGTTTATCATTGTCCATTTTTTGATTTTTCAATTGTTCGGAAAACATTACATCCATTTTGGTGCGTTTACCCGCATTCTTCACAATGCTCAATCCATGAGTGGTGGTTAGGTGTTCGTTTAGCAAATCTGACGTCTCGAAATGGGCGTCACAACTTTCAAAGTAACAATTATGTTTACCAGCTGCACTGAGTTCACGTTTTACAGCGATTCTACGTGGCGGAGCTGTTGATGAGTCCTTATTTGGATGAGCAATTTTTACATGTTTCGTCAGTTGGTGCTTTGTAGTAAATCCTTTATTGCAATTCGGAATGGAACATGTGATGTATCTGAAAGTGATTTTATAAACAATGAGATGAAAAAAAAGGCAAAAGCTTGAAATCATGAAAACTGTTATGAAATACGAAGTACAATTGACGAAGATTATACTTTTTGATATTAGATTACAGAACTTATGGCTGATCGGTATAGCCATGCATCAATAACGTCGCGCATTTTATGAGATACCAATCCAATTTATCCCACGAGATTAATAAATATATACCTGAACTATAAAGTGAGATACCCAAATTCACATTCAGCGCGCATGCGTGTTAACTTTTGTTTCGCATTCATGGTTTATGTATGGATCTTACTTGCGTGAATTTTGTGGAATAAATTGAATTATTATCTCATAAAATGCAGGAAGTTATTAATGCATGGCTGCACAAAAGTTTTAAATTTTATTCATTGTTAGAGCCATTGATAATGTCGTTCTTTGCTGACAAGAGAAATATTTACAATAAGTAAATATTTGGAATTGAGCTTCAGGTTTTAAAATAAATCACGGACAAAAAATCCCTGGAAGAATTACCCCAGACAAAATAAACTCAATATTTAAAGACTATATTGGCTCGACCCGTACGAAGAACAAAATTCTTCGAAAAGGGGTCTTACGCGCTTAGCACGACATTTGTAACCACCCGTGTTTCGACCCGGGAGTGGAGAGGGAGCATCGATTATGCAATATGGGGAATTCATTTACCGGCCTTTTTTCGAAAACCGGTTTTCAGTAATACCGTTTTTTTTTTCAATAAAATAACCGGTAAAAAACCGGTTAATTTTTTATATTGTGTCTTATATTGAAGTTCAAGACTTTGAGTGAAGATGTTTTCTTACAGTCTTCATTTCTCCTGTTTGGCTTCAAAATATGTGCGCAGGCAGCAATGGTGACTTATCTGGAATATCGTCGCTCATATTACCTATAAATTTGGGACAAAGGCACGAGAAGCATGCAAAAAAAGATCTTTCCGATTCAAAATCATGTCAAATGACGCACTCGGACCCAACCCCTTCTAACGGCCACTTTTCATTATCTTAGATTCTCTCAACAAAGAAGATTTAAATGTCGTTTGATCGGTTTCCATTTCCAGTTCCCCTGATGTAGTCATACTCTGCGAATGTTATGTTTTTCATGATTCATAGCAAGGCCAGTATACTACACAGTTCTAAACAAGGATTGAGTTTCGAAGCTAACTGTTAGAATTAACTAAAAAATTATTTTATTCTGGGGAAAATGCGCACACATTCAAAGAACAAGCTTCAAATTAACGACAAAATTTACAGCAGCTTAGCGTTCAGCATTTGGCGTTATTATAGCAGAATTTGTGGTTTGATTCGGTTTGATTGCAGAATTTTTGTTGATTAACTATATGCAAAATTGGATAATATTTCATTGCCAACTTAGGTAAGCTGAATTTTGAACGAACATTTTATCCTTTATAAGCTGAAGTTTCGCTCTGAAGGCCTGTATTTAAGGCTTCTTATGTTCGAGAACATTACAAGATCTGTTAAAGAAGGCCGAAAGCTTTCTCAGCACACCACTTCCGTTTCATTCACACCATAGAACAAAGAAAGTTAAAAGCTCGAAGCTATTTATTTCATTGGAACATGTTCAAAGATATCGGATTCTTACACTTGCATGAAAAAAATATGTTCGAAAGACAGGTCTTAATTTTGGGATGTCCTGATGGCCACTTTCCCATTTCTATGTCAAATCTGGAAAATTACCCGAAAACTTCAACTTATAATGTTGAAATCCAGAAGTAAAACAACGTTTTTTAGAATAAAAAATTTGCCGAAAAAAAACCGGTAATGAAAATCCAAAAATCGGTTTTCGGTATTACCGGTTTTCAAAAAGCGGTTGGATCCCTTAATGCAATATCAGCAATAAAAAATGTCCGTCCGTCTGTCACTGCGATAACTCGAGTAAAACTTGACCGATTTCCAAGAACTTTTTTGATTAATAGAAAAATCTGGGCCGCTGAACTAGGGTCATTTAATTGGTTTTAGGTATTTTGTACATGACTCGAGTTAATCTTTTCTGATTTTCAGCATAAAGTCTGGGTATGCCTTGATCTTGATTTTGAGCTTTTTGACTCAGTCAGGGCACTAAAACTGAATCTCTGCAAGGGCCCAAAGTGGTTTTTTCTACATAAATCGGGTAAATCTTATTCGATTTTCAAAATATTTTTCTTCTGAAAGATAAGCACAAAAAAAAACTCTTACAGAGGAGGTGTGACGCCCGTCGAAACTATTTTCTTCCAGTTACAAAAGTTCTGAAAAAATCGGAGAAAGGTGACGCATTCATCTTCGATACAAAAAAAAAAAAAAAAATACGTTGCGTTTTTAAAAAATTGCGACACAAATTCCAGACCCTACAACGAAATAATTTTTCTATGCTTTTTCAATGCAAAAATTTGACTTTAACTTCTTTTCACGAAAATTTTTGAGCGTGAAAAGTAAAAGTGTTGAAAAATTATTACCCTTATGGGTCTGGCATTTGTGACGTAAAACACAACGTAACTTCGCTTCAATTTTTTTTGGCGTATAGAAACTGCATCCTGGCAATCGATAATTTTTAACCCTGAAACAGATGTTCGCTAAAATTTAATTCTATACAATTTTGCCGTTGGAAGCAACTTTCTAACTCCGATAGTTCGAGAGTTAAGGCTCATTTCGCATTTTTTTCGTTGCTGACCCACTAATTCTACAAGTGGCTACATCCCAGGATTGGGTCATTTCTCGAAAAAGTCCAAAAACAGGTGTTCCCTAAAATTCAATTCTCTACAACTTTGCCTTTTCAAGCAACCTTCCAACTCTTACAGTCTTAGAGTTATTGAGTCATCCTGACTGAGTCTGGAAGCGACTAAATCCCAGAAATCCCACGAATGGTCACTTTTTTTAAGGAAAAAAAATATGTGTCCACTAATTTCATGATCTGAAGCTACCCTAAAAATTTCAGCAAAATCGTCGGAACCGTTTCCGGGATCCTAAAAAGTAACAAAGTAAGAAGGTTTGCAAAGTCGGTCAGTTAAAAATATCAGATTTTCACTCATTTGTATGAGAAAACAAAAATTTCACCGATTTTAATGAGTAAAAATATTTTACGAGAGGTACGTCGCAAGGGAGTTGCTGTATTTATGGTTCCTCATCCTCAGTTTACGAAAAAATCACTGGCGCATTGCTACCACGCGCCCATGATCAAATAAATTGATTACGGGATCAAATTTGGGCAAAATCGGTCTAAAGCTTTCAAAGTTACGGTCGAAAAAGTGGTTAAAAACGTGGTTTTTTGAAGATCGGTGAAACTTTTTGACTTTATATCTCTGTGAAACTAGCACCGACCTAGGGTCCTCAGGAGAGGCCTCGGACAAATAGACAAAAATATTTCCCTCCATTTTCTCGACAGTGAAAAACCATTTTTTTGTCTATGGCAGACCTTAGGACCGACCTAGGGCCATAAGGAAATGCCTCGGACACATACTTCTATAGTCAAAAATGTTTCCCTCAATTTGCTCTGCAACATAGCAAAAAACATTTTTTTTTGGGTAGGGTCGACCTTAGGACAGACCTGAGGCCTACTTCAGCCCTAAGCACAGGCACCGGGTCCAAATTTTGAATATAATTCGGTTCTCGAGTACTTCTCAAATAGAAAAAGAATCAACAAAATCGGTTAGGATTTATCCAACTTATGTAAGCGAACACGTTGGGGTCTAGTAGAAACTCAGTTTTAGGTTCCTGACTGAGTCCAAGGGTTTGTAATTAAAAAATTTTCTGCCTTAAAACGGGATACAGTCCTAGACCTTTCGATCAAAAAAATTTGAAAATCGGAAGAGATTTACTCGACTTATGTATAAGAAACATGTAGAGCGCTAGCAGAAACTGGTTTTTAGTGCCCTAGCTATATCCTAGGGCCCAATCTCAAAAAAGTTTCTTCTACAAATAGTTGGGCTTAAATAGACCTGTCGACTAAAAAAACAATTATGAAAATCGGAAAAGATTTACTCGAGTTATGTCCAAAAGACCAAAAACCCCAAAATCCCTAGGTCGGCGGCCCTCGGCCAAATTCAATACCAAATTATTTCGATTAACTTTCAGGGAAAAAAACGTTTTTGAAAATCGGTTGAGAAGAGAAGAAGAGAAGTTGAGTGACGGACGGACGGACAGATGGACATTTTTTTTATTTCTGATTCATCATCTAAGGACCGTGGAGTGGTTACGAACGTCGTGGTAAACGCATAAGATCCCTTTTCTTCGTACGGGGCTAAAAACTAATGAAAATTGGTTGAGTGATTTTTTTTTTTTTTTTTAAATTTATTTTCACATTATTATATCAAAGGTTACAAATAATATCACAAATTCATAGTTCGAGCAAAGGTCACATAAAGACATTCAATTCACGCCTATCGTCGTAAGTATCACGGATGCAGATTGCGTTGCCCCTCTGGATTGCAATGGACAAACGCTGAAGCAAATAATCTAAGGAGCGAGCTTCTCCAGTATTCTTTTTCATTAGCTTGCCCAGCTTTTTCAGGAAGATCGATGTCTCAGGACCTATAGAGCCCAAGGTTTCGAAAGCGAGTGGAGTAAAATTGTAGGTGGCTTTCAGGTCAATGTAGTTGTTGTGTTTGAGTCGCTCCGCTTCGTCAGCCGCTGCCCCGCTCGCCCGAGATGTGCCGTTCACATAACTGGCTGCAATTGAATTCACCACCGTCACATCCCACAACAATGACCTACCTCGGCTCCACGGGTAGCTGGTGATACCGTCAGGGCGTTTTCCGTCACGCCTGGAAAGGCCGTATGGTTCGAGGTTATTAGGGAAGCCGGCAGAAGTGAAAGCCATTGAGAATATTTTGTTTAACTCGCCATGTCTTGGGTACTTTCCCTTGTTTATAGAGCACGAAAGTCCGTGGTGGCCTTTGGAATCGACTATTTCACCGCAACCACATCAATGCTCGCATACTTTATTGCCCAGCCGAAGTGCAACTGCTATTCTCGCTGAGTCATTGTCTAGAAGTAATCCTAATTGGTGGGAAGGAACTGCCTGGAGCCACTTGGAAGAAGATTTTGTGGATGACGCCAGGAGACGAGCCCGATCAGTTGGACCACTCGATGAAAACAACTCGTCGAATGTAGCGTTGGATCGCAGATTATCCCAAGAGCACTGGAGTTGTTTCAACTTAAAAGTTGGAGGCGTTAGTTCCGTTGGGTAAGCGTTGGTCATCGAAGCTAATGTTGGGTCGAATAGTCGCAGATTTGATTTAGCCAAAATAAGATTTGAGAGTTCCTTAGATTGGAATACTGAAGAAAAGTAAGCTGGTTGAGCTATCTCTACTGTACTCCTGATTCCAAGACCGGCCAATGACATTGGAAGCGATGCCTGAATCCACGCCCTGTCACTGAATTCGTTATTCGTGATGGTTTCAAGAGTTTGGCGAAAGAAACCATCGATTACTGACAATTGGTCTTTATGTAGAAAAGCGGGGGACGTGCGCAGTAAGTATATTAGTCTTGGCGATGATAAGGAACTACGCAAGAGTAGCAGCGATGGATGAATATCGAGCAAAGAAAGACGTTTACACAAAGTTTTCACCGTCTCTAGGCTCTTGGACAGCGAATGGCTTAAGCCTTCTTCCATGATTGGTGCGCCCAACAGATTGAATGATGCGCTCGAGAGCACTTTTATACCGGGCAGCAAATTGTTCAATACTTCCAGCATGGCATGCTGCTCCTCATTCGATGAATTGATGAAGTAAACTTCACATTTACTGGAGTTCAACGATAAGCCGGACTCATCACAGAAGGTTAGGACTCTTTGGACATCGCGCACTGATTGAGTGATCCGGGCTTAGTGCTGGTTCTTAGTGCTGGCTCATTTTGGACGAAACAAAGGATCACTAGATCTGTGTTTCATGGTCCAGCAATGGACCGATCCAAATGATAAATCTAAAAAAAACTTGTGCCGGCCCAACTCATGCTACTACACTACACTGCACTATATTTGGTGGTTTTTCATGCATATACTTCAAATGATGAAGTTTTCTGTGCAATGTTGTAGAGAAAAAGACCAAGCTTTTTTGTCCATGAAAGTATGGGTGCGCGGCCTCTCCTTAGGACCTTAGGTTGGTCGCAGCCCAGCCCAAAAACATTCTTTTGCCTTGTTATGGAGTAAATTGAGGAACTTTTTTGCCTATATGAAGAAGATTGTTTAGAATCGTACGAAGAACGCAGTGCGTCTAAGGACGTTTGTAACCAGTCGAATTTCAACCCGGGAGTAGGGAGGGAGCATCGATCATGGTCCTTAGATGACGAATCAACAATAAAAAAATGTCCGTCCGTCCGTCCATCCGTCAACACGATAACTCGAGTAAAACTTAACCGATTTTCAAAAACATCTTTTCCCCTGAAAGGTAATTAAAAAATCTTTTATGGGATTGAATCTGGGCACTGTCGGCCCAAGAGCCGCCGAGCTAGGGCCGTTTAAATGGTTTTTGGTCTTTTGTCGAGTAAATCTTTTCCGATTTTCAAAAAATTTTTTTGTTTGAAAGACATGGACATGACCGACAATTTATGGAAGAAACTTTTTTAATTTGAGTCCTTGGACTTAGCTAGCGCACTAAAAACGAGTCTTTGTTAGGGCCCTACTTGTTTTTTGTACATAACTCGAGTAAATCTCTTCCGATTTTCAAAAAGTTTTTTTTTGTTTGAAAGATCACGGCACGGCCGACAATTGATGGAAGAACTTTTGCCTGTGCTTAGGGCTCAAGTGGGCCTCATACCGGTCCTAAGGTCGGCCCTAACCAAAAATAATTTGTTTTTGCTATGTTGCAGAGCAAATTGAGGGAAACATTTTTGTCTATGGAAGTATGTGTCCAAGGCCTCTACTTAGGGCTCTAGGTCAGTATAAGGTCGGCCCTAGCCCAAAAAAGGGTTTTTCGCTATGTTGTAGACAAAATTGAGGAGAATATTTTTCTCTATTTGGAGGTCAATTTTGTGCGTTCGGAGCATTTTTTTATACCGTTTCTTCGGACGGGTTTTTCCATATTGCCCTATCGGCAATTTCTAATACAATTTAATGTGATTGCAATATTTACTCAAATACGTTCCAGTCTTTTCGTAACATCAACTCTGTTTGCCGCATCTATTCTGATACGTACGGGTCCGGGTCCCTTCACATATTTTTTACATTTTTTTGAACATTTTTTTTTTTGAAAATTTTTCACGGTTGCTTCGGACGGGCTCTTCAATATTGCACTCGGACATGCAAAACATGTTTTCTTCCCTGGAACGAACATTTAAAAAAAAAAGTTCCCGTTTTTTAGGGGACGTCCATAAAGAACTTCCATGACTACATGAGTTTCTATCTCCAGTATAGATCCGCCCAGTTCGCGGTTTGAACCATGAACCAAATATCGTTATTCACTAGACACCGAAGTTTACACAGGACTTTCATGCTGTACGCATACCAAGGTTTAGGCTCCTTATTTCTATATACAGTAACACGTTTTTGGACCCGTATGAAGTTCAAAGGTCCTATACGTTTACTACAAACAATTTTATTGCAACATGGGGTAGTTCGAGGTGGGAGGGGGGGATTCATCTATTATCGTCTAAAGATGACGAATCAGCAATAAAAAAATGTCCGTCTGTCAGTCTGTCCGTCTCCACTTTTTTTCCAAACGGCTCAACCGATCATCCTTTTTTCCCTGAAAGGTACATGCCTACCATGATTCAAGTTCGAAGATGAGCAAAATCGACCAAGTGGTTCCGGAGATATGGTCGAGGAAGTGACCAAAAACATGGTTTTTCGAGGGTCGGTGAAGCGTTTTTGCAAATATCTCATCAAATATAGCAAGGAAATTCATTCCTCGTTTTGGTGTCAAATGAACTGGGAAAAAATTTTTGTGGGAATCGGCTCAGATGCCTGGGCACTGGGACCAATGGAATGGACGAGATTCTTGGCCATGTACGAAAACAGTTTTTCGTCTGTATTTCCTTAACTATGCAATATGGAGATTTACTGTCAAAGGAAAAGTTGTAGAGAATTAAATTTAATTGAATTTTTCAACAAATTTCTCAAGTGGGGTGTCGTTGGAAAGGTAATGATAGTGGCTTTCCACAAAAAATTCTTTTCAGACATTAATTCCTTCCGACTGAAGTCTGGAGGTTGTGAAACTTCAAAATTGGCGGTAAAGACGTGAAAAGTGCTCGAACACTAACAGTTTCCAAAAATCCAATTCACCACCAAATGTCTCATGTGAGGTGTCAATGGAAAGGTTACGGACTATGCTTTCCAGGAAAAATAAAATCTTGAAGTTTCCAGTTAACGCGTGAAGAGTGGAGCTCAAAACCCACCATGTGACTGAAAAGTAACCAAAATCAGCAAACTGTAATCGGCGCCGAAAATCCAATTCTTTATCAAATGTCTCATGTGGGGCGTCGTTGGAAAGGAAATTAATGTGGCTTTCCATTAAAAATATCATAAAGCCGATTTGATTGATATTGTGAGAGTTAGTGGCCGAAAACGCTCCAAAATGACCAAAAAAGCACATTTTGCGATTGACCGATCTCGTTTCCGAATCGTTTCCGAAAAATTCCAAATTTTTTTTTTTCTAAATTTCTCAAATATTAAAAACTTTTCAGTAGAAAAAACCAGAAGAAATCGAAAATTTTTTTAAAAAAATCAGCCGTACGGAAGGGAAAAAATTGAAAATCTCGTATAGGTACATGGGGAAGGATCTGATCGGAATCAAGTGAAACCTGTTTTGAACTCTATTGGAGTCCCCTTTTCGAAAACCACAAATTTTTGGGTACCTTTTCAAAAAAACTTTTTTCTCTTTCACCAGCACCGTGTATGAGCAACGAACACAAAAAATATGCCAATGTAAACATATGAAGGGACCCGTACGCATCAGAGTAGATATGACAAACAGAATAAATGTTGCAAAAAGATTCGAACGAATCCAAGTAAATGTTGCCTTAACTCTTAAGTGTATGAAATTACGTCGACATAAAATTGGAATGGAAATTGCCGAAAGGGCAATATTGAAAAACCCGTCCAAAGCAACGGCGCTAAAAGCCTCTCCAAACCCTTAAAACAAACCCAAAATTTAAAAAAAGAAAAATGGAAAAAATGTGAAAAAAAAATTGTATTAGGCCCGATCTTAGAGCTGCCCTGGAGCACTTAGGAGAGGCCTCTGATGTCCACATCTTTCATACAAAATAATAATAAAATAAATAAATAGGAAAACATTTTGCCCTAGTAGAGATTCAGTTTTAGGGCACTGGCTTAGTCCAAAAGCTCAAAAATGTCATGTATGCTCATATCTTTCAAACAAAAAAAAAATTATGAAAATCGGAAAAGATTTACTCGAGTTATGTACAAAAGACCAAAAACCACTTAAACGGCCCTAGCTCAGCGGCCCTTGGACCTTCAGTGCCTAGATTGCCTAGATTTTGAAAATCGATAATGTCTTACTCGAGTTATCGAGTTTTTTGCGTTTTTCTCTTATTTATACCCTGAAACGAAAAATTTACCAACTCCCTGGTGGAAATTTCGACAAATGTAGTAAACGCATAAGACAAGAGTTAAAACACATCATCAATTTGAATTATCGATCTCAGCAATTATTATACCAGAATTCGTTTCGGCATTTATTACACAATAGAGCGAGAAATCATTGTAGGGAAATAAACATTTTGGTACTGAAAACTAGTATGGAAATTGCTGAGATCTTAACTTAATTCAAATTGCTAATCTGTTTTGACCCTTATGAAGAACTTCGTTCTTCTTCTTCGTACGAATCTAAACACAGGCTCGAACAAAGGGCGTGTTTTTATGTAACATTAGGCAGTAAACAATCTGACTTTTTGATCAGCGATGCTCTCTATTAATTTATGCAGCTACGACTGTACCATTTTGTGGATATACTGTAAGGGCTTAAGTATTGTAGTATTCTAATCAAATTACAGAATGATTATTGCACACAAGAGCCATAACCGCGCGATAATAGTCGAGTTGGAGTGAATAGTGTTTATGGTTGGTGCTTATAAAAGACAAATTCCGTAAGGTCTACAATACTCACAGCAATCAGCTACAAAATTAATATGATCACAACTATGTAACAATACTTTCAATCTCATTTGTCGTAATGGAAAAAACTCCGTCAACAAATCGCAATACCACTACTTTCCTTCAGAATGTATCAATACATTACGTATGTGCTTCCAAATGGGCTGTTTTGCTGCATGAATGGGAAGTTTGCTGCATGAGCCGATGGCGAATGTTATAATCCTACGAGTCAAAAGAAAACAAATATTCGGAAGCACTTACGTTCAATATTTATACGTATAATATAGGGCTCCATACATTCTGCGGGACAATAACATAAATTTTGCGGTCATCGAGTCTATCGTAATATCAAATGACGAAAAAACGCTCACTAGGAGACCTGCGATCTTTTATTACAGTTAGTTAGTATACTGAATTTTAAAGCGCGCCAACTAATTTTTAAATTATGAGATAAGCGTTTTGCGAGGAAACAAATTATTATGTAGAAGTTTCATTCAATTTTCAAACGTGCTAGCTTAGTCGAAAGCTCCGGAATTGAAATCAGTTCACTTTTAAATAAGCTAAAAGTTCAATAGATTGGGTGTTCAAACCACTCTTTCAATGATACGAATATGTTAATTAATTTAAATAAAAACCCTTGTTCTTGATACAAAATTACTTACCTTCCGTCAAAATGCCTTTGAATATGTTTCTTTAACATCAAGTCTTCGCTGAACGAGTTGGTGCAGATGGTACACCTGAATTCAATGAACGATGTTATCGTGTAAAATAGAAAAATCTCACATCACTTACTTGAATTTTTTCACATCATTCATTGCGTTTGTGTTTTCTTCAAAAATGAATTAATTAAAACAAAAAGGGCTCTTGATAACAACTGCCATCATTGCAGATGACTTTTCGAATATAATCTTCACTTTCAACTGCGGTAAATGAAGCAAGAAAAACCAGTGTAACAACAAATTGCGACGTCTTTCTTCTTATTTGTTTGGACTGGTGACCTTGATCAATAGAAACTGAACTTAAGCAATTGTTTTCGTTGTTTTTTTTGTGTTGTTGTTTTCTACAGATACTTAATGTATTATTTCGCGTCTTCTACTCTAGTTTATGAAGAAATTGAACTGTTTTTTACACTGTCTCACCACTGATCGAGTACACACACTATTGTGTTGCTACGTGCTCTCCGTTGTCGTATAACCGACCTTTACCTCAATCAAGCTGTTAAGAGTTTAATGTGGCAATAATTCAGAAAACACTTTCACCACAATTTTCTTCAATTGTTTTAAATAAAATCTCTTTCTCTCCATGAAAGGTTTTTAAAAGAGAGTTTTACGGAAAATTGTTTTTACTTCCCTGAAAGACATTTTACGTTTGAAAAAGGTACGCTCTCCACTAAGGTTCGGAGTGGGTCTGGGTCGACCCAGTGGGTTCAGGTTTGACCTGACCCAATAATGACCTGAACTCAAATTCTAATTTCAGGTTCAACCCAAATTGACCACAAACCCAAAAAAATTAAATCAGGTCAACCTGAAACCCAATGGGTTTTCATGTGATTATTAAACAGCAATACAATTTATCAATATGGCTCAGTATTTCAGTTACTGAAGCGGGTTCGAGATTTTCTCTCATTATAGTCGAGCTCCGTGAGCGTTGTGACGGCAAACAGATGCCGTTTGAAAAAGGAAACAATTCGAGCCAAAATGTGCCTCAAGTCGTGGTACAAGGACAAATAATTAGTATTTTTTTCTTTCTTCTTTTTTTTTAATAAAACTTTGAACTAAAGTTCCCAAGTTTCATTTCCAGCCTCTGAAACGATCCATAGTCACATTAACTGATTGAGATTTTTGGGTCGTTTTGGGTTGAGTCAGGTTGGTTTGGGTCAGACCTGATTTTGTGGGTTTATGTTTGGGTCATGTTTTACTAAACCAAACTCAAACCCGAAAAATTAGGTCAGTTCATTTTTGATTCAGGTCGACCCAAAATCGACCCACTCCGATCCTTACTCTCCACTTCGTTGATTGATGAAAATTGTCTGCTTGACTGTTCTATAATTATTATTACTATTTCTTGATAATAACGGATAATTGGAAGCTTTATAAAAACGTGTTACGCGAACCTATCAACTGTGAACACTTCACAACATTATCTTCATCTTGACAATCTGACCGTATTAATTAGAGGAAATTTCGATAGTACGCCAGGGGACCGCATGAGGGATTCCGTAAAGATCGTTGAGAATTGGTGTCGCAAGAACGGCCTCAACGTTAACCCTAAGACTAAACTTGTGTTATTTAGCAAAAGACACAAGGGCGAGCACCTGAAGGGTGAAGTGAGGCTATTCGGTAAATTGATTGGACTTAGTCCTCAAGCCAAATACCTTGGCGTTATCTTTGACAGTAAGCTCAACTGGATAGCACATGTAAGTGACAAAGCGGAGAAGGCACTTACAGCTTTCTGGACTTGTAGAGGCGCCTTCGGCAGGAATTGGGGATTACCGTCCAAAGTCATACTATGGTTATATGTGACAATAATTACCCCAATGTTGTGCCATGGGTGCGTGGTTTGGTGGACTAGGCTGGAAAAAGTCAGTGCCAGGAAAGCCCTAGTAGAGTTGCAGAGACTGGTGTGTATATGCATCAGTGGTGCAATGAAGACTATGGCAACAGCAACAATGGAGACGCTGTTGAATCTGCCACCTGTCGACCTGATGGTGAAAACAAAAGCTTTCGCCACGGCAGACAGATTGGCGCAAAACGGGTTGTGGACTAGAAATTTCCATGTCGGCCATGGAACGATTGGTAATTTGATACAAGACCCAATCTTTGACATGCCGCGGGATCGCATGAAACCAAGACTCGATTTTGTTATGAACTTTCAGGTAGAGAAGCCGGAAAGGGAGGCGTGGTCTGGCAGTTGGCCGGTCCATCTACCCAAAAGTAAATTGATTAGATGGATCCAAGTCAGCTGAAAGCTCGGGAGTTGGGGTGTTCAACCCAGAGACTGAGACCGGCACTTGGCAAAGCCTCGGCACTCATGCTAGTGTCTTTCAGACTGAAACCTTTGCCACACTCCTTGGAGTCAGAGAAATGTTGCCGAAAGACACTCATGGGCGGGCGATTTACGTCTGCTCGGACAGTGATTCCATGCTTAACGCGCTGGCATCACCGATGGTGACATCCAAGATAGTGAAGGAGTGTAAAGATTACCTAAACGATATGGGCCGGAGTAACCGGATTACTCTTGTTTGGGTACCAGGCCACTCTGGAATTCACGGTAATGAGATGGCTGATGAGTTGGCCAGAGTGGGCTCTTCGGCGCCAGTGTACGGACCTGATCTGCAAATCCCAATACCTCAGGCACTCTGTGTAAGAGTACTTAGGAACTGGAGGAAAGATCAGCACGCAGAGCGCTGGAGGGCCTATGAGGGGGGGTGTACACACGAAACACTTCTTCCCGAAACCCAATGAAAAATGGTCCAAGGTACTAATCGGCATGCAGAGGAATCGCATCAGCAGGATAGTTGGGGCGATTACTGGACACTGCGGCCTAAGGTGACTAACCTTAGGAAGATGGGGCTCTCGGATACGTCGGATTGCACCTGTGGATTAGGAGAGGAAACGAGATTACATATTATTTGTGATTGCCCCAAATTCTTTCAACTGAGGCGCAGGTATTTGGATGATTATACCATCTCACCGTCCGAGGTTCTCAAACTGGGACCTGTCGTGTTGGACAAGTTCCTGGCTGAGACTAGACGGTTTATTTGATTTATATGATGATGAAGGGGACAGAGAACAAAGGATTACTAGATCTGTGTTCTGAGATCCGAATCCTCGGATCGCCCCAAGCTGATAAATCTAAAAAAAAATCTTGCTTTATAGATCATTATTTATTACCTTTCGGCGTGAGATATTTCTTGATCAATATGACTCTCCTTCATGCCATCCTATCACCCGCCAGGCAAATGCTTTCCTTGTCTACTGAAAGTTCCTCAATTTCTAAATCTGATTTATTTGCCCGGAACGTGTGCATTCAAAGCATCTTTTGGCGTCAATCCTTTGAACGTTCCTAAAACATCGCTGATGGGTCTCACTTACCGACGAAACTCCAACGTTCGCTGGAGATATCTTTCTTCGTAGAGGAATATCAATATCGGAATATCGCCCTCCGCGACTTGGGTTTAATTTCCGGAAAGCGCATTTCGATGGTCTAAATTCGTATTTGACAAATTGTGATTGGGACGATTTAATCTCAAACACTTCGGACATTGACACGACTTAGATCGGAACGCTACTGAAGATGACCTAGCATTGGTCGAAATATATTTCGCGGTGAGTTATATTTCAAATTTTAAACGAATTGTTGAATATAACAAAACGTTATGTGTTTTCAAAAAATGGTAGTGATCCAAAACAATCAATAATTGACACTACTGTGGACAAATATGACGTACCAAAGAAAGATTTTGATGCCCATGTTTCTCTGAAGAAACAAACCATGATACACTGCTAGGCTCGTCAATTTGAAGAATCGCAAAAATAGAGCTTCTATCATTGTTGTAAACATACGAATAGCCCCAGTGACCCAGGTCTTCTTATCAATTCTATTTGAATAAAGTACGCGAAAGCGTGACACACAACCCATCTAAGTTTTGGTCATGCGTTAATTCCAAGCGCAAAACGTATGGTTACCCTATCACATTGCGCAAGGTCAGAGTGTTGCTGACACCATGCAAGGTAAATTTGACCTTTTGCAGATTTTTTTGAAGATGTTAACGCTGAGTATGTTGTTGGTAGTGGTGAGGCTTTTGGTATTGACAATTTGGTTGACATTGGATCGTTGTCTTTGAGTCGAGTTATAATCCATAAAGCGTTCGCAAATTTTAACACATCTAAGGGTGATGGGCCTGACGATGTATATCCATTGTTTCTTAAGAATTGAGCTTGTGGTTCCTTTGCAAACTATTCTTAACCTGTCTCTTAGGAGTAGTTTAGGTGGAAAGTATCGTACGTCACTCCGATCTACAAGTGTGAGGTAAGGGACAATATGGAGAATTACGGGGGTGTGGCCATTTTACTGTATAAACTGAAAGACGTTATTGAATCTTATTGAATTCGTGAATGTAGTAGTCAACGTGATGCAGCCCGGTTGTCGGCTAGATGCATTTCAAAAATTGAGTGAATTGGGTAATTATTCCGTATGGCTTATCTGAGAGGTCGCTCTCAATACGTGAAGTTGTCCAGCTGGGATTTTTGATTGTTTTTAGTAAAGCCAAGTGTTCCTCAAGGAAGCCATCTTGGGCCGCTTTTGTTTGTTTTGTTTTTTTTTTATCTTCAAAAACTTTTATTGAACTAAATGTTTTACAGTACAAAAAATGTAAATATAATTTCATTGTTAAGTGTTCAGCTATTGGGTAGCTTTTCATTCTTTGAGTTTTGATTGATGAGTCAATGATGATTGATGAGTCAATGAATGACACAAGATAAAGATGAGGCAACTGGCAGAAGAAAGTTTTTTGGAAAGAAACAAAAACTTCAAATGATTTTTTTATGTATACTTAAAAAAAAATTATCTTAAAATTAGAATCATAATTCACTGGCTAGAGGTTTAGTTTTGGCTTTTATGAATTTTTGTTTTCAATGCAAGGTTTTAATCAAAGGGGTTGGAGATGAGCGCACTCTACTAGCAAATTTGGTGTTAATTCTCTGTATTTGTATCTTAAGCGGGGGTATATTTGATTGGCCGTGGAGGTCGTGAATAGGATGGTTGAATTGGGTGTTCAGTATCGATCTAAGGCACTTGTTCTGTATGAGTTGGAGTTTTTTGATGTGAGTCTTCGCACATTTCGACCATACTGGGCATGCATAAAGAAGAATACTTCTGATAATAGCTTTATAAATGGTTATCTTGTTGACTTGATTTAGTCTAGATTTACGATTCATAAGGCTATATAGAATGCCGTAGTATTTCAGAGCTTTCTCTACAGTAAGGTCCGTGTGCCCTTTGAAATTTAGTGATTTCTCAAGTGTGACACCTAAGTATTTTATTTCGTTAGCCCATGGGATTTCTGTATGCGAAACTTTAACTTGAGTAGATGGGAGCCATCTGGCAGCTTTCCGCCTAGTAAAATAAGCGGCTTGGGTTTTGTCAGGGTTCAGTTTGATTTTCCATTTGGTACAGAAGTCTGATAGTTGTTTACTGGCAGGGTTGAGTTTAGTTATTATCTTTTGGGGACTCTTGCCAGCACAGAATATGGCTGTGTCATCCGCAAATAGACCTTTTTCTGTAGAAGTTGTAACAAGGTCTGACGTAAACACATTAAAGAGAGTCGGACTCAACACACTTCCTTTCGGTGGTTCTGCAGCTATATTGTATAATGGGGAGAATTTGCCATTGATTGATACAAAGAACGACCTCCGTGAAATAAAAGAGTTCACTATCTTAACAAGAAATAGAGGGAAATTCAATTTAAACATCTTGTGGATTAGGCCTTTATGCCAAACGCTGTCAAACGATTTTTCGATGTCGAAGGTAAGCATCCCAGTGGAGTGCTTCTTAGATAGAGATTTCCGGATAAACTGAGTGACTCTAAGCAAGTGGTGGTTAGCTGAGTGACCGGATCTGAAACCGAATTGCACGTTGGGTATGATTGCGAATTTAGAGATATGTTCGTTGAGTCTCTTCAGAATGACTTTCTCAAATATTTTGCTGAGAGAGCACAGTAAACTGATCGGTCGAAAGTTGGCAGGGTTGGAATTGTCTCTCCCTGGTTTGGGAATCGGGGTCACTTTGGCTACTTTCCAGTTGTTTGGGAAATAAGACAACCTGAAGCAAGCTCTAAAGATGTGTATCAATAACAGAATACCCTGCTGGGGAAGATGTTTAAGTAGTAAATTGCTGATTTCATCGTTACCAGGACTTTTTTTAACCTTTAGCTTACGAATGATCTGTTTAATTTCCGTATGTGTTGGCATCACTGACTCTGACACTAGAGGCGTGAAGTAATTAACGTTAGTGAAAGAGGAGTCAACGTTTGCTTCAATATGTGAATCACTGCGGTCTTTGAAGGTTGTGAAGTGGGCTTTTTCAAATGATGTGCCAATACACTTGGCTTTTCCGGTTGCCGTAACAACTACATGACCTGAAGGATCTTTCATAGGAGGCATCTCGTTGGATTTATTTTTGAGTATTTATTTATTTATTTATTTTATTTATTTTTATTCGTTTAACGATCAACAAACAGGCCTAAACCCAATAACATGTCAATCAAAAATTTACAAAAAATCGAAATCAATAGTACAATTAAAATTCAAAAATGAAAATCGAAAGCAAAATATCACATATCAAAATGTTAGATGTTCTTTGACATTTTTCTTAAACACCGAAAATCTGTCAACCATTATATTCAGGTCTGAAAAATACACATCATGATGCTCCTGCAGTCGGAAGATGGGAGAATTCTCTGGATATTGGTTTTAAAGTTGGGCAGATAGAAAACGTTCCTTTTTCGGGTGGTTCTAGGTCGACGGTTAAATGCAAGCTGTTGACGTAGCTGAGAATCGATGCGATTGTGGATCAGCTTGAAAAGAATAATTTCGTCATTTTCCAATCTTCTAGATTCCAGTGAGCTCAATGTTGAATTTAAAGAAAAACATCCTAGAAATTTTTTTTTGTACTCGTTCTATCTGGTCAATTGAATAGTGGTAAAATGGGCTCCAAACCGACGAACAGTATTCTAATCTAGATCGAACGAGAGCATTGTAAAGCGATATTATGCTTGACTGATTAGAAAAGTATTTTCCGCAACGAAAAATGAATCCCAGGAGCTGATACGATTTTCTTGTTATGAAGTCTACGTGCTGGTTAAAGGATATTTTATCGTCAAGTTTGCATGGAAATTCAATTTTTTTGGGACTATGAGTGACCGATAAAACCGAGCATTTCTTTAAGTTGAGGCTCAAATTATTTGATACACATCACCGTTCCACTAAATTCAGGTCGTTTTGTAGGTGATTGAGCGGAAAACTTTGAGATCATCAGCAAAAGCGAGACCAGAGCCTTCAGAAAGAGATGACAGTAGATCATTAATGAATATTGTAAAAAGAAGTGGGCCGAGTATTGATCCTTGTGGTACACCAGAAGTCGGAAATATTAGGTTTGATGTCGAACGACCAATAACTACGAGTTGAGAACGACCACTAAGATACGACGCAAACCACTTAATAAGATTCGGGTTGATTCCAAATTCATTTAGTTTCCTAAGAAGACGTCCATGATCTACTTTGTCGAAAGCCTTCGCAAAATCGGTGTAGACTGTGTCCACCTGACCACCATCCACAATTTCATTTGCCAAATACGATATATATTCCATGAGGTTTGTCTGTGTAGACCTCTTTGAGAAGAACCCGTGCTGAGAATGGTGGATCTTGTGTTTAACTTGCTCAAATAGTCTTGTAAAAACCAGTCTTTCGAAAACTTTGGACACCGCACATAGGATACTGATCGGTCTGTAGTTAGAGACGTCAGCTCTATCACCATCCTTATGAATTGCCGAGATGTAGCTAACTTTCCATTTGGATGGAAATTTCATTTCTTTCAAGGATCTATTGAATAGAATGCTAAGCGGTAAACTTAAGGAAATTGCAGATTCATGAAAAACATTATAGGAATATTATCTGGGCTGCTCGCTTTATGCACATTAAATCTTTTCAGCACATCTTGCACCTGATTTTCGGTAAAATCAAATTCTGGCAGCACATTCTCACCAAGTACGAGCTGGAAGGGATCATAAATAAGCTCCTGAAACTCTAAACTGCTAATTGCGGGGTTAAAAACCGAACTGAAGTATTTTGCAAAGAGATTACAAACAGAATCACGGTCATTGGCTGATTCACCTCCAAGCTTCATCTCAGTCGGGAGTGTATTGGTTTTACGCAATGACTTTGTTAACGCAAAGAAGCACTTCGTGTTAGTTTTCACTTTGTCCTCGCAGTCTTTCACATAGTCGTCAAAACATTTAGCAATACCCAATTTGACTTCCTTCCGAAGATGCCGATACTCATCATTAACCTTAGCGATCTCATCCAGACTTACCGATCGATCTCTAGTCAGCTCATTGAGCTTCTTTTTTTTCCTAGCTTTTTTCAGTGAAATCAGCTGATACGAGTAGTAATTTGGATACTCTCTTACCGAGCATTTGCATTTAGGAATGGACTTAATATAGGGATAGGGCTCGGAACAGATCAGATCAATCTGATTTTTTTTTCAGATTAATCTGAAATTTATCCGATCTGAATCTGATCTGAAAATTTTGATCTGATCTGATTCTGATCTGAAATCTGAAAAATTATATCAGATCAGATCTGATCTGATCTGAAACAGTGTTCCTCTGTACTATGTTTTAACGTGTACCCACAAGGTAAAAATCATAAAAATCAATTCAAGTTTCAAATTTTGTTTTGTTCACTCTACGAACGAATCAAAGTTGCCGCGTGCCAATTCATTCATGCTTCTTAGAAATGACTTTAGTTGTCGGTTAAATTTTTGTTTAGTATCGAGATTTAATTCGAGTTTTTCATCTTTATTGAGAACTTATAGACGACTCTAGGGAACACATGTTTTGCCGTGAATTAAGTAATGTCATAAACAGGACATTCGTTTCCGTAAAATACCACAAATTTAAGCAATTTGAGAATCACAAACTTTCACTATATCAAAACAAACACGTCGCATAAGATTTACCGACTACTCTGACTACACGTACGTTATGAGCCATTTACCTATCGCATCGCACACCGGTTATATCAACTTACCGAGTGGGTACACGTTAAAAGATTGAAACGCAATCTCCGATGCTTTAGTGTAATAAATTTGATAAAGTGATCATGTCGAATGAAAACGAGATGTGTACGTACGCGCGGGCGAAGCCCTAGCGAAAAGTACATATCGAGTGTGTATTGGGGTATTTTGAAAGAAATTTTTCTGAATAGTGAGAGCGTGTTGGCGCACATACCGCGAAAAGCAACTCTTCGTCCCAAGTAATGGGAAAATATGTTCCGTCTCAACCAATACACTCTAACGTATACAGAAAAAATGTTTTTATTATTCACAGTCGCAACAAAATATTTTTTTGAGCATACGGTGATAAATGGAGTGAATAGAATCAGATCAATCTGATCTGATCTGATCTGATCTGAAAAAAAATTAGCAGATCAGATTCAGATCAGATTACGTTTGACCCCGATCTGATCTGATCTGAAAAAAAATTAGCAGATCAGATTACGTTTGACCCCGATCTGATCTGATCTGAAAAGTTCAGATCGCGTTTTTTCAGATTCAGATCAGATCAGAACAAACTGTTCCGAGTCCTATATAGGGATCTAAGATAGCGTAAAATTTTTCTACAGCTCGGTCAATTTCTAATCCATCGAGCTCAGTACTCCAGTCAACTCTCGACAGTTCATCATTTAATTTATCATAATCTGCCGATAAAAGTTCGTCCTGTGTGGACCTGTAAATTTTAACCATCTTAGGATCAAGATTCGATATAACTAAATCAAGAGATCGGTTTTTGACGTTTCTGATCGCATTGAACTGTCTTGAGCCACATAAGGAGAGAAGGTCTACTAATGCATTCGGTATAGCACCTTTCAGATTAAGTGGCTTACAACCACCATCGGTATTACCCTCCCACACGACAGTATCGCTCAAATTATGTCACCCGCCGCCACAAACGAGTCATTCGCATCAAAAGACATCACTACCTCACTGATCCGATCAAAGTGCACCGTGTTATCGGTTAAACTACTGTTCAATTCAACATACCGAACATTGAAGTAAGTCTTGCCTCCGTTTACGTGTTCTACCGACACCCAGATATCCTCTTTGTTAAGCTCAAAAGTATTCTTGCGCTTTGAAAACAGACTCCTCTTCACTGCAATCAAACAACCACCTTTTGTACTGAGCCCGGTTAAAAGAGAATTTCGGTCGTTTCTGTATGAGACATATCGATCATCAAATAATTCACTACTCAAAAAATTATCGTTCAGCCCGGTTTCACACATGAGAATAACGTCATAGGAACTCTTCAATACTCCCATTCTAAACTCTTTAGTCTTGGTCCTCAGGCCGTTTACATTTTGATAATAAACATTGAAATTTCGACTCATCTTGGCCAAAGACAAAAACGATCTTACATTCGGTTTTACGTTTCAGATGGTATTGCGAAGCAACACCGATTAACATGAGGGTTTAACGTATGTACGTATTTGCACTTCCGAAAGGAAAAGAATTTTAAGTTAATTGGTCTTACGTTTCGATCTTACGTTTAAACTTTTCCTTTCAAAAAAAAAAAAAAAAACAGCTGGTCTTACGTTTGGACTTACGTTTTAGCAGATAATTTAAATTTTATTGTTTTAAAGGTGTTTATTAATTTAGAACTAAAAGTAGCGGTCTTACTGATTAGATTTTTCGTTGTGAGTTTGGTTACTTTCCATAGTTCCTTAGAATTGGGCTTGATCTAGGAAAGTTTTCTGCTCAATTCGTCATTGTTGGCTTCATCAGTAAGTTTTTTTATGGATCTCGATAGTGAGTTCACTTCGCTCTTCAAATTCGGCAATCTAGTTCTTTGCCATTGCCTACGTTTGTAATTCCTTAGTGAGATCAGATGAGATATGACAGGGTCAAGTTTAGGCAACTTTGGACGGGCCTGTTCTAATAACGGTATGGAAGCGTCTTCCGCATTTTTGATGTGCGTGTTGAATGAATTTAGAATGCAGTCGATGTTCTCTTTACTCCGGAGTCTACTATCAATGGAAATAAGGTCTATGTGGCTTCGAATAATGTCCTTAAACTTATTCCAATCGGCTTTCGGGTAGCATCGTTTGATAAGACCGAGGGGTTGTTTAATGGAACCTTTGAGCCCAACCTCAAACAACACTGGCTGGTGATCGGACGAGAGGTCATTAACTGAAACTGATCGTATATTTACTACTTCTTTGCGACCGTTGGTCAAAACTACGTCAATTGTAGAGGGGAGTGTCCTGTTTAACTGAGGGGGGAAGTATATTGGTGTAGGAGGAAAGTTTATCGTAAACTTCATGGTGGAGAGCCTTTGAAAGAGTATTTGTCCCGCTTGATTAGCCCTAGAACAATTCCAGAGCCTGTGTTTAGAATTCAAGTCGCCACATATAAAGTAGGACTGTCTTATCGAGGTGAGGGCTACCAAGTCCTTTTCAAAGTTAGCCAGCTTGTTTGTTTTGTTTATTAATGACGTCCCTAAGGTTTTGAAAGTAGCGACGTTTTTAGACCCGAAAAGGGTTCTTATGCGTTTACCACGTTTATAACCACCCCAATTTGGACCCGGGAGTAGGGGGGCATTGATCATGGTCCTTAGACGACGAATCAACAATAAAAAAATGTCCGTCCGTCCGTCAACGCGATAACTCGAGTAAAACTCAACCGATTTTCAAAAAAAAAAAAATTTTCCCTGAAAGGTAATTGAAAAATCTTTTTGATATTAAATCTGGGCACTGTCGACCCAAGGGCCAATGATCTAGGAGCGTTTAAGTGGTTTTTAATCTTTTGTACATAACTCGAGTAAACCTTTTCCGGTTATCATAATTTTTTTTTTTTTGTTTGAAAGATTTTGGGTATTGCCGACAATTCATGGAAAAACTTTTTTGAATTTGAGTCCTTGGACTTAGCTGGGGCACTAAAACCGAGTCTCTGCTAGGCCCCTACGTGTTTTTTGTACATAACTCGAGCAAATCTTTTCTGATTTTCATAAATTTTTTTGTTTGAAAGATAGGAGCGTGCCTGACAATTTATGGAAGAAATTTTTTTCGACTTGGGTCCTAGGACTTGGCTAAGGCGCTAGGAACGAGTCTATGCAGGGGCCATACGTGTTTTTTGTACATAACTCGAGTAAATCTTTTCCGATTTTCAAAAACTTTTTTTTCTTTAAAAGATAATCAGATTAGTTGATTACAGGATTAAACTTGGGTAAAATCGATCGAAAACTTTCGACGTTATGGTCAAAAAAGTGGTGAAAAAAGTGGTTCTTTGAAGGTTGGTGGAACTTTTTCACTTATATCACTGCGAAATTAGAATGGAAATCGTTCTTCAAGGTTTTGGAGATTTGGACGTCAGTAAATCTTGAAAATTAAATTAGTGAAAATCTGTTGAGCGGTTCGGACTATAGAGTCCTTAGTGTGGGCCAAGCTCACGCTACGCGATCCAACAAGATATTTGGTTTTTTTTCGCGAAAATTCCTTTGATAATGAGGTTTTTTGTGTTGTAGAGAAAAAAGAGGCGAACTTTTTTCTCCATGGAGGTATGGGTCAGAGGCCTCTGCTAAGTGCTCTAGGTCAGTTCTAAAGTCTGGGCTTGGAGAGATTTTTGCGCCGTTTCTTCGGACGGGTTTTTCAATGTTGCCCATTCTGCAATTTCCAATCCAAATGAGGACGTAATTGCACATACTTTAGAGTTAAGGCAATATTTACTTAGATACGTTTGAGCCTTTGTGTAACATCTATTCTGTTTGCCACATCTATTCTGATACGTACGAGTCCCTTGCATATGTTTGTTGTATGCAGACGAGCTGAAAATTTTTTATAATGTTCGATCGATTCTCGATTGTGTAGCGATTCAACTTCAACGTGATCTTAATTCTCTTTCTCAATGGTGTGTTCGTAACCATTTGTTTCTGAACGTTGGCAATTGTAATGTAATTACGTCCCATTGATCGAAATCACCAATAGTCTTTGAATATAAGATCGATGCTACTTTGTTGACGCGGGTTAATGTGATACGCAATTCGGGTGTTTTCCTTGATTGTCCTTGCCTATTTCATGCGGACTCGAATTTGCTGTTGGTTCGTACGTGATTTGCTTGATTTGTTTTTATATCCTCTCTCTGCTTATTATTTTTGCGTTATTTGTCATAGCTCAATCAGTATAAAGTATTAAAATAATGTTATGATTATTATCTGATTATTATAGGTATTTCATTACGGTAGATAATTAATTGCAAATAAATAATAAATTTTCCTGATAGCCTCGTTCCTAAGCATCAAGTCGTCCGTCTATCCGACTATTTCTTTTTATTAAAGATATAGTTGTACAATTTTTGGGCACACTGGAGTGAGCCTATTGTGCTAAATATGAAGAGACGTTTACCGTTTATTCGAACCGTCCTATGCTTGCGATGTGGTTCAGGATGCTATGTGTTTGCAAATTTTGGATCAGGTCGTACCTGATTATGAAAATTCTTATGCACTGCCTTCTTTTTGTGATGAAAGGTGGAAGGTGACATAGGTAATGTTCGGCTGTTTCTGCGTTATGTCTTCACATCTCGCAGCTTGGGTCTGTTAGTTTGTTGACAGCGCCGTATCAAGGAGAAAGCGAGGGGGGCTGCGCCCCCTGTGAGATTTTCTCTGTCCCCTCCCTTCGAACAAATCTCATGGGGCGGAAAAAATCTGCCTCTAAGGAGAGGTCAAATTCATACTTTTTTCTTGAAAACTGTTGAGCCCTCCACTACTTCTATGGAACCAGTGGATCAATTTTCATCAACTTTTTTTAGTTAGTTATTTGAGATTTATATCTTTCATCAAAAACCTCGTCAAAGCAAGATATGAGCAAAACGTTCCTGCGAAATACGTTTTTGACGACTTTTTCGATTGTAAATTCGAAAGCTCCTGACAAATTTTGAAAGAATGATGACGTCTCTGAATAGTGCACTTTTTAGAATTGCACGAAGAACAAAGTTCCTCGAAAAGGGGTCTTATGCGTTTACCACGATGAGACGTTTGTAACCAGCCCAATTTCGACCCGGTAGTGTGCTTCGATCATAGTCCTTAGATGACGAATCAACAATAAAACATATGAAGGGACCCGTACGTATCAGAATAGATGCGGCAAACAGAGTTGATGTTACGAGAAGACTCGAACGTATATAAGTAAATATTGCCTTAACTCTTAAGTGTATGAAATTACGTCCTCATTAAATTGGATTGGAAATTGCCGAAAGGGCAATATTGAAAAACCCGTCCGAAGAAACGGCGCAAAAAATCTTTCCAAGCCCTTAAAATAAGAATTTAGAGTCTACCTAGAGCGTTTAGCAGAGACCTCTGACCAAACCTCAATGGACAAAAAAGTTTGCCGCTTTTTTCTCAACTACACTGCACAAAAAACCTCAAAAATCAAAGGAACATTCACGAAAAAAAACCAAATATCGTGATGGATCGTGTAGCGTGAGTTGCACCCACACTAAGGACTCTATAGCCCGAACCACTCGACAAATTTTCACTATTTTCATTTTAGTGATTTTCGGATGTTCATATCTTTCATTCAAAACCTTGAAAAGCGATTTCTGTTCTGATTTCGCAGCGATATTAGTGAAAAAGTTCCACCAGCCTTCAAAAAACCACGTTTTTCACCACCCGTAACTTCCGATTTTGCCCAAATTCAATCCCGTAATCAATTTACTGATTATCTTTCAGGGGCCCAATTCACGCTAGGCGATCCTACGCGATCCTACACGATATTTAGTGGTTTTTTGTGAATGTTTCTTTAATGAAGAGGGTTTCTGTGCAGTGTTGCAGAGAAAAAAGATGCGAGCTTTTTTGTTCATGGATCAGAGACCTCTCCTAAGTGGTCTAGGTCGGTTCCAAAATTGGGTCTGGTGCAATTTTTTTCCTTTTTTTCAATTTTGGACTTTTTTAAGGATTGGAATAGTATTTTTTGATTTTACGTATGAAGGTAGTTTAACGCACTAGATGAGAGATTGCCGATACGAGCCGAAGGCGAGCTCGGCAGCACATCGTGTGCGTTAAACTACCAGCATACGAAACGTGTATCAAACTCAAACAAAGTTTTTTTGCAATTCACCGACAAAAACGAGATTTTCTTTTAATATAAAAATTCAATTCATGCGTAAAAATACCTTTATGCAACGCCGTTGTGAAAAGTTAACTTTTTCATGCATCGTTTCGGTGACGTTAGAGAGGTCATTTTATAACTGGTTTTACTTTTTATCACTAGTGATAAAATGTATCTTTTTATCACTCATTTGGGTGATAAAAAGTGAAATTTTGTCGCTAGTGATAAAAAGTAACTTTTTATCACTCATTTGGGTGATAAAAAGTTACATTTTGTCACTAGTGATAAAAAGTAACTTTTGTCGCTCATTCAAAAGTTCACATTTCACAAGTTGTTGAATAAAGTCTTGTATGAAACACGTTGCGAAATTTGTTGTTCTTGTCACACGATGTGTTTATCCAACTCGCTTCGCTCGTTTGATAACTTCACATCTAGTGACAAAAACAACTCCATTTCGCAACTAGTTGCATAAATAACTATCATCGCACTAGTGCGCAAAAAAACCGTCATCGTATTACTAGTAGTGCGTAAAAAAACCGTCATCGCACGAAACGCACGAAAAAGCGAGTTTTTGTCGGTGAATTGCAAAAATGTTTTTTGCGCTGTTTCTTCCAATCCAATTTAATAAGGACGTAATTGCACATACTTTAGAGTTCAGGCAACATTTACTTAGATACGTTCGAATCTTTTTGCAACATCTATTCTGTTTGGCACAAATGTTTTATATATCACCGAATCGAAACGAACGACTAGGTGAGAAATTGTTTGAATACTTCGAAAGTACAGGAAGTCCTACAATCAAAAAATTTCTCCTGCAACAAGTAAGCCGTTTTTAGGTCTTTTTTCTATAGAAAAAATACCCTATTGTGGACACTTCATCCGTCTGTCCGTCCGTCTGTCTGTCCGACCGTCCGATGTCTGTTCCACTTTTAATATTGCAAAGCCAGCTATGAGTTGATAGTTCAAAAATTCACTCACCACTACCACTACACGCACAAGTTCATGAGGTGGGCAATCACATAGTGCATAGTAGTAGCAGCGATTGCAAATAATTTTTAGTTTTGCAACTGGCAATGTATAGTATGGTACTTGATAGCTTGACGGAAGTTCATAGTTCAAAAACTCACACATCACTGCCACTACATACACAAGTTCATGAGGCGGGCAATCACATAGTGCGTAATAGTAGCAGCGATAGCAAACAATTGTTAGTTAGCAGCTGGATATATTGCCAGCCTGTAGTTGATAACTTGACTACATGAGCCATGAAAAAAGTTCTCAGTCCAATAGCCGACGTTCTTGCCAGTTACATTTGTGACCAATACAATATCATATGAGGCTCAAAGCTACAGTCATATTTAATTCATCGCTGGATGACCGACATGTATCGCTAAAAGTTAGTCCACTGACATGTATTGTATACAAGATGCAAGCGACGCACTCGTACAGCAAGACTGAAAACGATTTCGTAACTGCATGAGCCATGAAAATAATGATAGCTGAAAATCATTTTTATTATTACAGAGATGTTTACTCACTAACAATTTATAATTTTATAGTTTACAAATTATAAATACTATTTTATAAATTATAATTTTAGGATTTGTAATTATAACTTTATAATTTATAATTATAATTTTATAATTTGTATTGTATACAAATATAATCATAGTTTTGTCATTTATAGTGAATTTTAAGTGCAAGATTAATTGGCGTACATGTTTATTGGTTGAGAGCTGCGAATCGACTAACGAAATTACTCTATCAGCTCTCGTATTTGTATTAGTCAACTTATAATTTTATTATTACGGAGAAGTTTACTCACGAATAACTGAGGATCGACTGACGAAATTACTCAGTCAGCTCTCATATTTGTATCAGTCAATTTGTATTTTAAACAAAAGAATGCAAAAGAATTCTAATGAAAATAATGAAAGTTAAAAGCACATGGTTAAAATTATAATTACGAATTTTTAAACTATAATTTTGTAATTTATAGTGAATATTGACTGCAAATTTTGCGAACATTTTTATCGGTTGAGAGCTGCTAGTCGACTGACGAAAAGCACTCGTATTTATATCAGTCAATTTATAATTTTATAATTTACTAGTCGAAACACCCGCCCCTAGGGGCTACGCAGGCTTTATCATTTTCGCTTGTTGTCTATTCAGAGAGCCAAAGCATTTTTTTTCGTTTTAAGTAATGATGCGTAATGTTTCATGTCATTATATCACTTCGTTGATATTACCGCTAATAATACTAAAATCGAAGTGGGCGAGAAAGGTACTATAAATCAAAATACTTTCTTTACCGCAAAATAACTCCATCTCCTCTGTATTCCACCTCCCCCGTATACCACTTCCCCCGTCTTCCAATTCCTCCGTATTCCACGTTCGCCGTATGCAATGTTCCCCATATTTCACTTCCCCCGTATAATGTTCACCGTATTCCAAGTTCACCGTATTCAACTTTCCCCGTATTCCAAGCTCCCCGCATTCTATTTCCCCGTATTCCTCTCCCCCGTATTCCACTTCCCCCGTATTCCACTTCCCCCGTATTCCACTTCCCCCGTATTCAACGTTCACCGTATTCCACTTCCACCGTATTCCACTTCCCCCGTATTCCACGTATGCAACGTTCCCCGTATTCCACTTCCCCTGTATTCCACGTTCACCGTATGCACCGTTCACCGTATTGAACTTTTGGCCGATTTTAAATTTTGACCCGTTTTTACCCGTAACTCCCTTATTTCAGAACAATATCCCACCCCGGAACATATTTTCTCGGCGTTTTGCACCATACCCGACAACATACCAAAAATTAATTTTTCAGTAATTTTCGGGCAGCGGAGCAAATTTTTGTCCATTTTTACCTCCTTTGATCGACCCTTGATACTGAACCGCTCAACCGATTTCCTTCTTTCCTCAATTCTGCTACATTCGCACTGTCGAAACCTTTCATTTGACACCTCACTGGCCTCATTCCGGCAACTACCGGCCGAGATATAGGTTAATAAGTGCTCCAGCTCTGGGCAAAATCGCTGAAAAATGGCCTATATCTCGGAAGTGGGAAACTTTTTCACCCAAGATTGTTTAGCAAAGCCTCCACTATCGATTGGCACTCAAAAATTATCTCTACTTTGTCCAACAACAAAAGTTCCCTAACAACAATGTGAGGAAACCCCAAAATTTTAATAGTTTTCGCTGCCTAGCTCCTGCGCACGAAGTCGGATCAAAAAATTTTCTTCTGCAAAGTTGTAGGCCATCAAAAACTCTAAGACTTTTCTTCACCGACCAAATCTCTAACACAACATCTTGACTGACTTTTGGCCGATTTTCATTTTTGACCCGTTTTTTACCCATAACTCCCTTATTTCAGAACAATATCCCGGGACATGTTTTCTCGACGTTTTGCACCATCCCCGACAACATATCAAAAAGTATTTTTGTTCTTCCTCAGCTTAAACGCAAAAATAACGCAAAAATAAATAAAAAATTAGATAAAGAGACGGACATTAGAGGTTTATAATTAGTAATAACAATATCTCATAGCAATGTCAATCAATTTCAAAATAGAAAAAAGACCCACCAGGCTTAAGCCGCACAGTGGTCCAAACGGAAAAATCGGCACCAAGAGAATAAATCGATTGGGTGATGCGATTTTTCTGCTGTAAGTTTTGTTGAATTGTCTATATGGATGAGGCTATCAGAATCACGAACCAAACGTGTGAAGTGGTTAAAACTTGGGGGTATCAACTGTTGTCAAAGTTGAAAATTTTTTACGAAAATTGGAAAAATGTCCTGAGTCTCCTAAAAAAAATAAATCAGACCATGTTTTGAAAGGTCTTACCAATAATAGCAATGTCCGACGCATCTTCGAGGAGATAGAGGCACAAAATCGACTAAGTCAAAGTTCCACTAGAAATGTTGATATTTCCACCGAGTTTGAGTGCTTATTATCGTCCAGGAAGTACTACGAGATTGAGTTTACTACGAGATTGAGTTGCCAGTGCGTTGGTTCGAAACTCAACCGCAGACGGATTTGTACCGATTGTTAGATTTGTAAACAAAACAAATCTGATTGAATCGTTCAAGTCAAGTGAAGTTGAGTGTAGTGCCATCGTACGGCTTACCGGAAAAGGCATTGTTGGGAGAACCGGTATTCTAATCCTACTAGTTTCGCTCCTAGTTACATCTCATAGATGGCACTGGGTTTGTCGCACAACTTACCACTGGCGCAGTAAAACTTTCCGGTAATGAAAGGATCTCAAAAAGTAGAACCAAAAACAGCGAAACTAGTAAATAATGATCTAGCCTCTAACCCTTCATGGGTTGTAAGGCAGATTATTATTATTATTATTATCGTCCAGGAAGATAGGTCATTTACAGTAGGTGAAGCTAGTTATTGATAGTTTTTCAAACGATACCTTACTTGCTCCTGTCCGGTATTTGGTTCCGGAGATATAGCCAAAAACGTGTTTTCATTTAAGACCTCATATCTCTCGATAGAAACCTCATAGCGAGGCCATATGGGTATCGTTGCAAAGCTAATGATGCCCTCTTTCGATAAAATCGAAACAGGGCCTGATTTATTTTTTAGGAGACTCAGGAAATTTTTCCAATTTTCCTAAAAAATTTTTGACTTTGACAACAGTTGATATCCCCCAGTTTTAACCACTTCACACGTTTGGTTCGTGATTCTGATAGCCCCATCCATAGACAATTCAACAAAACTTACAGCGGAAAAATCGCATCACCCAATCGATTTATTCTCTTGGTGCCGATTTTTCCGAAATTTGGACCACTGTGAGCCGGTCGTTTCTTGTTCGATTTACTTAGAGAGAGTAATCCAGGATTTTCGCCTGCGGCGCCTTACCCGATGTGGCGCTAAACTCAAAGAAAAGGTGCGAGCGCTGTAACTAAATTTTTCTTTGACACTTAACCTCTATGGAGAAGCAGTCTAGATACGGTATTGCAAGCTGTTGAGATACTTAGAGTTTTTCTTGTTAACCTTGATACAATGTTTTGCTTGGCGGCTGTTACTACTATATTAGACTGTTGGCCTAAAGATTGACCTGTGAATAGTAGACTCTCGCTTGTGATATTGATTTCGTATATTTGATCTTGGGGAAGCTTTGAGGCAAGAACAAAAAATAAACATAATTTTTCGAGCAGTTTATTCGCTCAATCTACGTTCCCAGGTCGCGAAACAAAAAAGTTCTGAGAAATGTGACGTGAGAACGTAGAATGAGCCATGACAGTTTAGAGAGTGATCGTGTTTCGTCATGTCTCTTAAAGTCACATGTCTGCAGTTAATTTTTTTCGGTGAAAATCAACTCGTACCCAAGGTCTATATGGCTAATTCCATCTATACCGTCGTCACCTGGGTAACGAATTTCATCTCTTTTAATGTGCATGTGAAAATGTATACGTGGACCATTCCATCGGTATTTCTACTTTGTAAATTATGTAAACGCCATATAATTTGAGTGTACACCAAATGTAGTTTCACCAGTTTCACTCACTCAATATGAACAATATACCATTTTGCATGAAACAATGGTAACAAATTCGTAATCGCAGTGTAGAATGTGTAGAACGCTGTATATTACCGCAATTTTTTTACTAAGAGTGAATGAAATGAAAACGCTCCATCTTACCACACTGATGAAATTGGCCATGTGTTACTAATGGAATATGAAATGCTCAGAATTCTGTAAGTTAAGTCAACCCACTCTCAATCTTCAAAATCAAAGTTCATTCAAATTTTCCGCTTTCAATGAACCTGGATTTGGAGTAGATGCGAACGTTCAAAAGAAAAATGAATTTTTTTTGACAAGATTCCTCTCATCCAGTGATTTATTTTGTTGTGGCTGTCAATTATTTGATATTTTACTAGTTTTTGTTAACAAAAAATGTTCAATCACTAAGGAGTTGATTAGTCGAACCAATTTACAAGGAATCCAGTTGTGTCGACCACTTCGGAGTATAAACTTGGAGGCGATTGTAGCTAGTTTGTTAAACAATGCAAGGTAAGCGATTCAACGTATCGTTTGATATTCTCTGCCCTTTTAATTGAAATCTTACAATATTTATGTCGAAACACTTGACAAAATGTTATCTCCGCTACAATGTTCCTTTCGTTTCATTAACAGAAAATGTTTAATCGACCGAGATGTCGAGATTGGACGGCTCTAGCTACCCAACAATTGCGCCTGCGGAACTTAATCCAAATATCTGGTCATAACATCGTCTGTGATCCCAAGTGTAGCATTTACTTTACTCTGCATCTAACGTCTATGTCAGCACCCTTTTTTACCAGTGAGAAAATTGAGTCCTACAAAAACGCCATTTGGCCAGAAATAAATTGTCAGGGCATCATCAAATCAACAGCTCACAGTGTTTGCGTTCGTGTCTGGCAACGTACACTGCAAACAGTCGAAGGCACCGAAACTCCCGTTGATAAAGTGCTATTCATATGGGGCGTTTATTTTTCGGGATTAGTGCCAATATCGAAGCGAACGGACGTTAAGTTGAAGGAAAATTCGCTGGTGTTTCACATTCACGGTGGATTTTTCACATCGACCAGTTGCCTTGAACCAGAAAGTGTTTACAAGCAACTCCAATTTATCGGCGTCATTGACACGAAAAAGTCACTGAATAAAAACTCCAAAATAAACTGTGATGAGTTAGTTTTAAGTAGCGAACAATTAACCAATTTACGAGGAAAGGGCAAAGATGTTTCTGACGTGCAAATATCGCCGAGGAACGGACATCATAGTCCCGGTAACAATTCCGTTATCTCCGAGATGAATCCCACAAACAGTGATCCGGAATCGTTGAAGGTTCGGTACATTGAGAAGAATTTCTTTAAATCGGAAATTCGGCTTAGCTACAACGTTGACAAACTGTTGCTGCTACAAGCGAAGCAACGACAATTGATACAAAAAAGTGCCAGCGCCAAAGAATTGATCGAAAAAATTTGTATGCGTAGTGCGTTCTGTTTGAACCTTGAACTCATAGCGAACAAAGCCATGATGTATAGGCCTAGAGGAAATCCCTCAATGGGCAGAACGTTGAATCGTTTGTTGTTTCAAAAACCGGAACAACCGAAACCCGAAATTTTGTTGCAAGCGCAAGATTTGCGTCGGCGTATCGAAACGGCAAAGTTTCGGTGTCGCTTGTTGGTACATGAGAGAAATCAAGCCAAGATCAAACTAAGACAACTGGAACAAAAATTAGGGACAATTCGTGACTCAAACATCGAACAAGAGGCATGGCTGATGGCTAATTACCGGGGGTTAGGTAGAGAAAAAGACGGTGAAATGAAAAGTATTATGAATATTCGTGATCAAAATGAAGTGTTAATCAAACTGGTAAAAGAATTGGACGAACGTCGTCATCATCTACTGAGAGAGTTGAAAGAGATTTATTGCATACAGCAAAACGAACGCGGAATTTTCATGATAAACGGAGCTGCATTGCCAACGTTAGCACCGAATTGTGACACATTTATCGATATGATACCGCCGTTGGATATAAGCGTTGCCTTGGGCTATGCCGCCCATATTACATTAATGTGTTCAATTGTTTTAAATTGCCCATTGAGGTATTTCGAAATCACAAAAAAAATTTCACGAAACTTTGACTAACTTTTCGTTTTTAGGAATCCCATCATTTACAGGGGCTCAGCATCTCGAATCAGAGACAATGCACGACAGCTTCATGATCACGAACGAGAGTATGTCATGTTTATATTTTATGTATTAGAGTGAGAGGAAAAGAGTGAACAAGATGAAGAGAAAGACTAAGGCAAAGTGAGAAAGAAAGAGGGAATAGTGTATTGGACCATGTGAAAGTAATTTATCACATGAGAACATAATTTTGAGAAAAGAGACAAACTCAAAGCAACAAGCTTTGGACGAGTGCAGTGTGCAAAGTCAAAATAACACTGGCGTCATAAGGAAACAATACTTAGAGAAGCGAAGATTTGAGCAAAATTCTGCCCTAATTTGCATAAGAAACTTAGTGCGAAACAAAAAACTTTGTGTGGAGTTTTGTACAGATTTTCTTTTCACTCTTTCGCACTTAGTTTCTTCTGCAAATTACGGCAGAAGTAGCTACAAAATGAAATCGCCGAGAATTTGATTAATTTTGTCGCTAATCTGTTTCGTTTCGGCGAATTTCGTTTAAATTTTCGCTGACTTTTTCTCCAAGTTTTTTTTCTCTTTAAGATGCGTCATAACGCATGCATGCTGCTCACAAAACACTCGTAAGTTGGCGAGTTCTCAGAACTGTTTCGAAAAGTGTGCGGAGAATGTTCCTTCGCAGGGGCACATTGTTATTTAATGATCAACTTATACGGGGCGTGTAAACGCCGGCGTTATTGGACCCGTACGAAGTACGAAAGTCCTATGCGTTTGCTACAAACAATTTTAATGTAGCATGGGGTAGATCGAGGTGGCAGTTGGGGAGATGCATTTATTATCATCTAAATATGACGAATCAACAAAAAAAAAATGTCCGTCCGTCCGTCCCTCCGTCTCCACTTCTTTTCCAAACGGCTCAACCGATCAGCCTAAACTTTTTTTTTCCTGAAAGATACATGCCTATCAGAGATATGGTCGAGGAAGTGACCAAAAACATGGTTTTTCGAGGGTCGATGAAGCTTTTTTGCAAATATCTCAGCAAGTATAGCACGGAAATTGCTCATGTTGGTGTCAAATCAAAGGATTTGATGTAAGAAAATTGGGAAAAATTTTTTTGTAGGAATCGGGTCAGGGGTTGGGGCACCGGGACCAATGGAACCGACGAAATTGATTTTCTTGGCCATATACGAAAACAGCTTTTCGTGTTTATTTCCTTAACTATGCAATATGGAGATTCACTGTCCAAGGCAAAGTTGTAGAAAATAAAATTTTAGAGAAAACGTGTCTCAGGATTTCGGGTAAAAATACCACGGTGACGTGACATTTCTCCGCCGCAAATAACGCCCGGGACGCTAATAACGCCCGGGACGCTAATAACGCCCGCCCGGGCGTTAATAACGCCCGCACTCCGGGCGTTAATAACGCCCGGGGTGTTAACAACGCCCGGGGTGTTAATAACGCCCGGGGTGTTAATAACGCCCGGGGTGTTAATAACGCCCGGGGTGTTAATAACGCCCGGGGTGTTAATAACGCCCGGGGTGTTAATAACGCCCGGGGTGTTAATAACACCCGGGTGTTAATATCGCCCGGGGTGTTATTAACGCCCGCACTCCGGGCATTAATAACGCCCGGGGTGTTAATAACGCCCGCAATCCGGGCGCTAATAACGTCCGGGGCGTTATTAACGCCCGCACGCCGGGTGTAATAATGCCCAGCTATATAATTCGGTACACGGTCACTACTGAGCTTCAAGAATAAATTGGAAGTTATTTAAAGCTTATGACATTTCAATGTACACATCTCGTTTTGTATTGTGTTTATTCATCCCTTTTACTGAAATTTTTAAATTTCAAAATCGTAGTGCTCAATGACTTTCATAAAGTTTTCATGTAATTTTTTGATTTCTTATTGACAACTTTTTTAAAAATAAGAGAGCAGAGAAAGAAATTCTTCCATCTAGTGGCATTCTGTATGATTCTCCTAATCAATCCCTTCCAGTGACGTTCTGTACATTCCCCTTAGTCAACTCTTTCTAGTGACATTCTGTATAAGGAAAATGTTCCTCTTACTCAACTCCTTCTAGTGACATTTTGCATAAGGAAGATTTTCCTCTAGTCAACTCCTTCTAGTGACATTCTGTATAAGTGAAGTGCGGCCAAGGTTTATTTTCCACTTTTTGGAAAGACACCAACACTCACCATTTTCTAGTTGAAATTTTCGGCCTTTGAAACTGCATCATGTTTTTTTAAAGCTGTTAGCTGTTGTACAAATGTCATCTATATATTTCACGTTGTACACCTCTAAAAGGATAAGGCTGTAACTATCAACATTTTTAAAAAACTTATTACACAAAAAGTGGGAAAATAAACCTTCACTGCATTTTAAAATTTTCCTCTATTCAACTCCTTATATTGACGTTCTGTATAAAGAAAATTTTCTCCTTAGTCAACTTCTTCTAGTTACACGCTCTATAAGTAAAGTTATTGATTAAAGTGCCATTTTGTAGCGTTTATCCAATTATTCAGCTGGGCGTTGTTAACGCCCGGCGTGCGGGTGTTAATAACACCCCGGGCGTTATTAGCGCCCGGAGTGCGGGCGTTAATAACACCCCGGGCGTTAGTAGCGTCCGGAGTGCGGGCGTTATTTGCGGCGGAGAAATGTCCTGCCACCTGGGATATGACCACTTCTAGAATTGGGAGGGATGATCCATATCTCTAGAACTATAAGAGGTACAAAATTGCTTCCAAAGGCATAGCTGTAGAGCATAACATTTTAGCGAAGACGTGTCTCATGGTTTTGGGTAAAAATGCCACAATCCTGGGATATGACCATTTCTAGAATTGAATGGTCTGAGATGTACTTCGGTAGGGCCTTTGACATTACCTTGGGTAATTACTATGGATCTTTGAAATTCTTATAGTTATAAAAGAACATAAAACGTTGGATTGTTTGCTTATTACTATATTAAGATACGTTCGAGTCTTTTTGCAAGATTTGTTTTATTTGCCACATCTATTCTGTTTGTCAAATCTATTCTGATACGTACGGGTCTTTAATTATGTTTATACTTTGCGTTTAATATCGTCTGCAAATCGACAGGGGGAGGCAAGAGTCAAAAGCTCAAAAAAATATCGTGACATAATTTGTGAGCGGCGGCGGATGTAAAAATTTCATTCATATAGAAAATTTTTGGCGTTTTCTTTATTTTAAGTTGCACACGTTCTTCTCGTTGTTGCACAATATACAGTTCACTCTATTTTTACGCGCGGGCGTGCGAGCAGTAATGCCGAATAAGAGCAAATCGTATTTCACATTACAGACCTAATAAAATAAAGAAAGAATTCCTATTTAATCCACGCATTTAGTGCGATATTGGCTTATGTCAAGTCAATGTCAAAGTATATGACATTTCATTAGAAGTGCATTACTCGTCCCACTAGTGTGAACGCCTTTAGTGCGGTGTCGGCTTATATCAAAACGTTCAAAATATCATGATGAAATTTATAATTTGCCATACAACGCATAAAAGGCTTAGCGAGGAAAATTTGTAAGAGAAAATATATGAAAATCTCTCACCTGATAACGTCGCTAAGTTTTTTATGCGCTGTGGGGCAGTCTGCCGACATAAGAAAATTGAATTAGCGACAAAATTAACTTAAATGTTTTTAGAAGGTCTGCCGTAAAACACATAAAAACCTTAGTGACTTCATCAGATCAGATAATTTCATACATTTTATCTCTATGTGGAATAACTAAGCACAACACTAGAAAATTCCGTTGTGATGTCATAACGCTCTTCTTGGGATATTACAACAGTTGAGGAGAATATAGAATTTAAGAGTGGCGAATATAAGATTTGAGAGAGGTGAGAAAAATACGTTATGACATCACAACTTCGTACGTTCATAATATACTAGAAAGGCAGAGTTGTGACATCACAACTTTGTACACTTGTCTACCTACCTAAAATATTCGCGAAAGGCAAAATTGTTACATCACAACTTTGAACACTTCTGCTAATTCAAAATATACGCAACATTTTGTTTCAATTCTGATTGTTACAGCTTGGTTTCGCAAACATTTTTTAATGTTCCAACAGTGAGTCTTGCGATGAAAAACTTAATGCGTCACCTCCTCTGATTTGAGAACTTTTGTAAGTAAAAAATTGGCTTGCGTCAGGCCTCCTTTTGCTACATCGGTACTTTCGTTAGTAATTTCTTCACACATATGTATCGTTCAACCTCTGAAAAAAATTTCAGAGAGAATTTTGTGAAAAAAATCCGTAAAAGATTTTTACAGGAAATTTTTCAAAAAAAAACTCAAAGCTTCGACTCATTTCCGGTCACTTCCTACTCATTTCCGGTCACTACCAACTCTCCGGTTACTTCCAACTCATTTCCGGTCACTTTAGATTCATTTCCGGTCACTACCAGGCTAAGACACTTCTCGTACAAACCCTAAATTAGTTACTCTAAAATTTAATTGTCTTTGGAAGAGAATTTCTAACTAACACAGTTTTAGAGCTACGGGTCATCTCAACTCGGATTCCCACTAATTCTAGAATTGAGGCTAAATCCTAGGACTGGGATATTTTTCCTTAAAATCCTGAAACACGTGTTCGCTAAAATTAAACTCTGTACAACTTTGGTCGTGGAAGCAACTTCGTAACTGTTATAGTTTTAGAGATATATGAGTGATCCCTACCGATTCTAGAAGTCACCAAATCCAGGATGAGAATATGTTCAAAAAATACCATGAATTAAATAATGATCTTGAGGTACTCTGAAAATTTCAGCAAAATCGTCGGAAGCGTTTCTGAGACGCGTAAAAGTGAGAGAGTACAAAGTACTTAACAAGTAAGATTAACGCGGATATCACAACTTTGCACAACGCGTTGTGTTGCGCTAAGTTATGCCACATTTCTCTCTCAATATTTACTTTCTATGGCTGTTATGTGTTGTACGTCAAGGGATAAAATGAAAAGAGGAAGATGATTACTACGAGCCTACTAATACAGGTAATGAAGAAAGACAGAAAGAGATAGGAATGAAGAATACATCGAAAAAAGCTAGGGGAGGTGAGAAGAGTCAAGGAAATATAAAGGTTTTTCATATGTAAGTTACATATGAAAAACCCATATAGGCAGAGGACGAAGGGACATACATTAGCATGCGCAGTAACTCGAAGCGGATCCTCGAGTCAAATTGATAACTTCTATTGAATTCAGTTTTCTAAAATGATTCTCAATTTCAGATTTCCATTGTACTGTCGCAATTCGTTTTTGTCGGAGCCACTACAATATGCAATTTATCTACTAAACCAAAACATTGCTCAGATGAAATTCCATTTGAGACTTCACAAAATTGATTTGAGAACAACGCTATCGAATTTGTTGGACCTGCTCAATGGGCCACCTCCGTCAGTCATGGTTGATGTGCTTGGTGCTGAAGCGGTGCCAACGTCAATTTCTGAGTCGTCAGATGATCTTATAGTTTCGATTCCCATAGCAACGAAAGAAACTGGTCCTGTCACAGAAAGGAGGTATTTTGTTTGCTGTAATATGCTTATTTACAGGAAATGAGATTTTCTTCGAATTTCATTTAAGAGTTTGTCGTTCAGTGGGTAGCTACACGGATGAACCAATCGGTAATAGTAAAAGTAACTTTAGCTCGGAACCAATACTTATTGCTGGACCGGTACAATTGAGCAATTTTAAGAATGACAGTGATATTTAGACCGAGGAGCAGACGTCTGTGCAACAGCGAAGTAATTTTATTTATTTGAAAATAAATTCCACATTAATCAATGCAATGCAAGGATGTGATTTTTTTTTCGTCTCAAGCCAGAAAATTATATGGCCGACATTCAGCCAGGGTCACATCACAAGCTCATTGACCTCATTTTGAAAGGATGCAGATCCAAATGGTTCACTACATTTTGGATTTTCCCTTTTGTAGAAACGAAATACTCTTCAGGCTTGAATGTTTTTCCCCATTAAATATAAGTAAATTTCGCAAGATCGAAGAATCTCACGAAATTTTATTGAATCACCAACTACCTTAACTCGAACCACTTAACTGACTGGCCGAAATTCGACTGGTTACAAACGTCGCGGTGAAAGCATACACTTTGTTTTTCGTATTGGTCCAATTACAACTACGAAGATATTGTCCTCAAAACCATTTCCCAGAATTCAAAATTTTGCCTGAGGCGCAATTGTAGCATTTCAATCCGAAGATAGTCGCTCCAGCGTAGTCGTAAGTTTGTGGAAACGGTTTGTTTAACCGTGGGTTGAGGAACCGTTGCGCAACTGTAATTCGCCGAAAAAGTTTTTCATCTGCAGCTTCTTAATTTAGTTACAATAGAAGAATGGTTCCTCTTAAGCTACACACAGGCACACATGGTCGCCCCAAAGTTTGCGACGTTGCGGCAACTGATGACGAAGTGATACAATCTTTTGATGTAATTTTCCAACGATTTTCGTTATATGTCTCAAAACGCAGAATTTTTTTCTCTTTCACTCTAACATTTATTGCATATCACTCACACACATGCATTTTACCTGTTGACTGTATTGAAGCGTGGGCAACAATAGTTTTTGTCTCATTGCATTACTATTGTTGTGTGTGAGTGAAAAAGATGTAGGATCGAAAAGGTAGCGTGGGCAACAATGGTTTAAGCCATATAAGGTTTTGGAATAGCATCTCTACAGTCAATTCATCCTGGATGCGTTGTACAAACCCTTTTTTTTTGTCACTTGTAGTGGAAGTCCCTTAAAATCAAAGCTCCATCTTCCTCATCGAGCAATATTGACACCTTCTTAAAATTTGGCTCCTGTACCACTCTGGCTGGGGCGCTGACCTCGGTCTTGCCGCGAGGCTCCTCGGGCAACATTACAACACAATTAGTCAAGGCGGAGCAACACTAGGACTCGATAAAGTAATAAAAGTATTTATGAACATCCAAAAATATTTACAACAAAAGATAGAACAGAAATTTTATACATTACACATTGCCTCAAAAATTCGCTAAAATTCACAAATGTTTGCTAAAATTCTCTTACGGCCACGGAGAAGTAGTAACCGACACAAAATTTGATATCATGGCTCCACGGTAGTAAGGGTAGTAACGCAGGTCTTACACACCAAAAAATTCCCAGAAATTCGTTCGTAAACTTAGGAACTTTTTGACTTCCCTTCCTTGCGACATATACCTCCGGAAAATATTTTTCCCTGATTCTACGGAAAATTTTAGGCCGAAGTGCCTTCTTACTCGTCGTTTTGCGAATTAATCATTTTCTGCATTTAATGAAATAGGCGCTTGATCCATGAAAACATCCTACATTAGTTAGATAGTTACTTAGTTAGTTACTGGTTTCCATTGTCACTTGTATGAAAAATGACTTTTTTGGCTCCAGCCCCAAAAACGGCTCGATACCTTTTCTTGAAATTTTGCAGTGACCTTTGACATGGCGTTCTACGCCAGATGAGATTTTGAAAAAAGGGGGATACCGGCCTCGCTTGGGCACTCTTAGAAGGCGCCATATAAAGCCCATATATATGTTTGTGTGTATATGTAACACATTTTGTATGAGACATGGGTGTTCGAGATAGAAGTTTGTTGTCAAAGAGAAAGTTGTTGGGTTGGGTGTGTAGTGTATTGGGGTGACAGCCGAAAAGGCGGAAAATAGGGGGGGGGGGCTACAAAAAAAAACTTTTGATATATTGTACAGTAAGTTGAGAAGACAGTTTTTGCCAATGGAAGTAGTAGCCGCAGCGCTTCGGTCTGACGGTGGTGGCTTCTCAAAAAAAACTTTCGATATGTTGTAGAGAAAGTTGAGGGGGTCATTTTCGCCCATAGAACTAGTAGCCGCCGCCCTTAGGTTTGGCGGCGGCGGCTCGAAAAAATTCTATGTATAATTCGTCAAAAACAATTTTCCTACTTACAAAAGAACTGATATCACAACAAAAACCCTTTTTAAACGGAACTATTTATTGGCACTAGTTAAAAATTAATTTTTGTCAAGCTTTTTTTTGTCAAGTTAATTTGTTATTTTGTCAAGCTGGACATTTTCCTTTTAAAAAATGTATTTTTATCAATTATTCCTTATTAACCCGCTTTACCCGCTTTAAAGTGTATACCAAAACATATATATTCCTTGTAAGTAGTGTTCTTTCGTGGCGTAGTAAAAATGTCGTAACTTGACAAAAAAGTATTTTGATTTTTTAAGTTGACATTTTTAAAAGGGAACTGTGACGCAGGTCCTCGTCACTTCGTTCTTCCAAAACTGATATCAATTTAGGCGACGCTTACAGCTTCGGAATGCAAAAAATTATTTTGAAATATTTTCACATTTGATTAAAAAAATGCGTCACACCCCAAAAATTTGGTTACCTGTACTCCACACATCACGCAAAGCTAAATTTTTGGTGTGTGAAATCTGAAAGCGCAGAAAAATGGTTTCGAAGCTGCTAGCGTCACCCAAATTGATATCAGTTGTTTTGGAAGAAGGGACGAAGACTTGCGTCACATTTCCTTTTCAAAAAGGGTTTTTGTTGTGATATTTATTAACCTTGTATCTAGCATAAATAGAGGTGAGCGGGTCGGCCTTTTTCAGAAACCCAACGCTATTAAATTTTGAAAAACCCGGCAATCCGTATAAACAGAAACCCGACCGACCAGATCCAATTTTAAAAAACCCGATAACAAGAAAAAACTGAAGCACATAAGAAAAATCGCTAAAAATATTTTTTGTAACATTATCTCCAGAGTGATTTCGCGAATACTTCGAGCAATTTTGGGACAACATGTCGTATTTTTTCGACTTGTTGAAACATGTTTTTTCAGTTTGAGGAGATTCGACGGCTCGGCCGAGTTACGGCACTCTAAGTAAGTGCATGTCAGGGGGTAGAGAAAACAGTTTTTCGGCCATAGCTCGAGTAAAACAAAATGCAATCAAAAGAAATTCAAGAAATACAAAGATTTTTTGTAGCTGTCAAGTTTTTTGCCATTTCACAAAATAATCTTCCCACTCCTTCCCACAATGTGACGTCTCTTGTGAACAACTCCCAGCACTATACTAAGTTGCAAATCCTGTTTAAGAGTAGTCTTACCGCAATTTCTAGTTAAAAACATATGCAAGGTACCCATACGCATCAGAATAGATGTGGCAAAATGATTTGAACGTTTCTATGTCAATGTTGCCTTAACTCTTAAAAGCAATATCGCAATCATCGAAGAGGCTCGGAACAAGGGTAGTCAGAATTGGTCGAGTAATATCTCATTCTTTTCGTTGCACTTTTGTGACGAAAGCAATTTTTTACTTTTGCAAAAAAATGTCTCTAATTGGAGATAGAGCTCATTGAGTAAGGTCGTGCAAGGAAGTGCTGGAAATCGTTTTTTAGCTATAACTCCAACGAAGTTGATTCAAATAAAAAAATTTTTGGCACGAGTTTAAGTCTTGAAAAGACAAAAGTTTTGACAAAAGTACTTGACTAGGTAGGAGTTGATGGTCGGCCAATATTAGCCATTATTATAGGCGGAAAAGTAGGCAATTTTCGGAAGTCTCTGGCAATAGAAAGACTCAGAGACATGTCATATACCGTTGGAAAACCTACTATATGTACTACTTAGATATTGCTAATTCCATCGGTAACCCATACATTGTCACTACCATGTCACCTGGGGAACGAATGTGTTTTGTCTCATGTTAATATAGATTACATTGAAAGAGTGAAAGATATGAAATTCGTTACCCAGGTGACGGTAACGATGAAATTAGCCATATGCAAAAACTTCTTGGAAAAGTTACCATGCAGCGGAGAGCTTTTATTTGAATACTAAAATACGAAAAAAACCTTTTATACTTCCATCGACATCGATCTGGGGCCCTAAGGAGAATCCTTTGACCCATATCACCATGTAACCATTGTTTTCCATACAAATTGGTATCTTTTTCAATAAAGTGAACGAACATTTGTGTACACTCAGTTTCTATAGCGTTTACACGTTCAGGAATACAAAGTTTCGAATCGTCCGTTTTCGCATAACACCGTCATTTTATTACCTTGATAAAAAATTCAATTTGTTTGAATTACGTGGAACATTTGAACCGATTGCCAGTTTTGCTGAGTTCATTGCGTTCGATTTCTCCGCTGGGATATTGTTAGCATAATGGCCAACTGCAGAAACTAAAATGACAATATCATAAATGTCATTTTTGTATATTTTTACGCAAGCATCTATATTCAAACGGTCGAAATCTTTTGTCTGAAGAACTCGAAGAAATTCATCTGAGAAAAACAAATAAAAGAAAATCGGAAAGACTTTACAGTAGGTTTGACATTTTTTGGTTTTCTTTTTGGAAAAAATTAAAATTTCATTTTCCATAGTTTCGAAAACAATATCGACGACAAACAAAAGGTTTATTAACAACCAAACCCACACATAAGTTAATAGAAAACGCCTGCAGCAAAACGACAAACGAACATTACTTTTGATAAGAAAATGAGGACCCCGACACCTAGAAAACCTTTAGCAAAAAAATCAAGGACATCCCAAAGAAACAGTTTGCTGTTGGAAGCGAAAAAAACATTTATTCCTCAAACGATGTCCACAAAACGTAAGACGATAAGCTCGACAACACTCAATCAGAAACCAGTCAAAGAAACTGTTTCGACTGGTGACAGCAAAAATAAATTGGCAAAAACCAGCAGGTCGGCAGGCGCATTTCGATGCAATAAATGTGAAATGACATTTTTCTACAAAACATCTCTGGCCGCACACGAAAAAGGTCATGCTGCCAGTAATACTTGCAAATATTGCCAACGAAATTTCGCATTTGCCAACACACTTTCCACACATCTGCGTGAACATTGTATGAAGATTTCGATAGCTGACCGCAAGAAACTGCTGGCTAAAGACGACAAACCGTCAGATATAAAGACGTTGCCCAAAACACCACGCAGAACACCAAACAAAAATTCTCACACCGACAAAGTGTTCGAATTCATCTACAAAGCGTGTACGCCGTCACAAGTAGATCTGATGAAAGCAACGCCAGTGAAAAGTTATCCTATCACTGGCATTCGCCGTGTAGCGACAAAGTTAATCAATTGCTCCGATTGCGGTAAAAATTTCAAAGATCCCTCTTCATTCGCAACACATGCTGTGCTTTGTGTTCCTGTAAGAGACGAAAATCGAGCTTTAAATTAATTTTATGAAAACTTTTTGTAACAAAATATAATTTTATCATTCGAGCAAATAAAGTGCTTTTTTCAAATGTACGAAGCGTTTACCCGACAGGTGTGTGGCTCGACCTTTTTTCAATAGCCCGAATCGAACCAGAAATACTAACTGAACCCGAACCGGTGCAGGGAACCTTTCTCAAATTACTTTTTTGAAATGTATGAAATATGAAGTGGTCTTATAGACATGGCATACATTTTGGGATAATTTCTTTGTAATAAGATCAGAATGAAATGTCCAGAGTAGGTGCCAGTCAGCGATAGGTTCATTAGGATAGTATATTAGTGGGTAGGAACGCCAACTGGCAGATCCTTGCACCTAAGCCGCTAATGGGCCTGTTGTGCATGCCCACAGAACTTAGAGGTTATCCCTTCTGATGCGATTCAAATATTCTGGCACCGTTTTCGGCGGAAGGTTTCTAATGAATTTCGGGTTCACAGTATATGAACCAAAGAATTTTACTTACTTACTTTACCGGCACTACAACCCGTTAAGGGTCTTGGCCTTCTCCAACATGCTTCTCCAACCGGGCCTACCTGCAGCTAACGTCTCCCAGCTGGTTACTCCCACAGTTCTTAAGTTGGCAAAAGCAGCGTCGCTCCACCTGGACTTGGGTCGCCCTGCACTCCTTTTGCCTTCAGGTTTGGACTTCAGAATTTTTTTTGGAATACGATGTTCATTCATTCGTTGTACGTGACCGAGCCAACGTAGTCTATTTATTTTTGTTGTTCTGACTATGTCGGGCTCTCCAAAAAGCTCTATGAGCTCGTGATTATATCGTCTGCGCCATCGGTTCAGTTTTCGGTCAAATAATGGTCCAAATATTGTACGCAGTACCTTTCGCTCGAACGTATGCAGAGATTGTTCATTTTTCTGTGTCAAGCACCACGACTCCGAACCGTACGTAACTACCGGTCTGATCACAATTTTATAAAGTGCGCATTTTGAATTTCGGCTTACTGACAAGGACTTTAGAATTTTCAGCAGGCTGTAATAACTCCGGTTGCCCAAAGTTACTCGCCTTTTTATTTCGTCCGCAATGTCGTTGTTTTTGTTCAGCTCTGATCCAAGGTATACGAACTTATTGACCATTTTGAATGTGTGTGTGTCGATCGTTACGTTATCTTCCCGATATCGATTCGTAGGTGGGATGATCATGTATTCCGTTTTTCCGTCATTGACCTTCAACCCAAGGTCGGTACCTTTCCTCTCCAAGGCCATAAACTTA
>WJQU01006380.1:428103-439535 GCA_029228625.1 Pseudolycoriella hygida
TAGTCTCAAAGCAGAGGAGCGGGCTTTAGCTTCAGTAAAGATATGCAGTGGTTCTATGCTGAGCAGGGCTTCTAAAGCTGCAGTTGGGGCTGGTCTCATGGCACCTCTTATTCCAATGAGGGCTTGTCTTTGAAATTGTGAGAGCTTTAGACGAGATGCAGCGAGATTGCACCTAGGCCACAAAATAATGGCTGCGTAACTTAGTCGGGGCCTGATTATAGAGGTGTATATCCATTTTAACACTTTTGGGCTGAGGCCCCAAGTTGAATTAAAGGCTCTTCTGCAGTGCCATAGCGCACCGGTAGCTTTCTGGATGACATTGTTGAAATGAAGATTAAAGTTATTTTTGGAATCCAGTGTAAGACCTAGGACTTTGGCTGAATCAGAGCGCGGGAGTCTGTTTCAGAAGAAGAGAGGGGGAATAAAGTTTGTGACAATTCGTTTTTTGGACCCGTACGAAGTACAAAGGTCCTATACGTTTACTACAAACAATTTTATTGTAACATGGGGTAGATCGAGGTGGGAGGAAATGTCCGTCTGTCCGTCTCCACTTTTTTTTCCAAACGGCTCAACCGATCAGCCTAAACTTTTTTTTCCCTGAAAGGTACATGCCTCCCATGATTCAAGTTCGAAGATGAGCAAAATCGACCGGAGATATGGTCGAGGAAGTGACCAAAAACATGGTTTTTCGAGGGTTGGTGAAGCTTTTTTGCAAATATCTCAGCAAGTATAGCACGGAAATTCCTCATTTTGGTGTCAAATGAAAGCATTTGATGTCACAAAACTGGGAAAAAATTGGGCGCTGGGACTAATGGAATGGACGAAATTGAGAATCTTGGCCATATACAAAAACAGTTTTTCGTCTATATTTCCTTAACTATGCAATTTGAAGATTTACTGTCAAAGGCAAAGTTGTAGAGAAATAAATTTAAGCGAACACGTGTTTCAGGGTTTTGAGGAAATATGACCCAATCCTGGTATATGGCCACTTCCATAATTGAGCAGGATGACCCAGATTTCCAGAACTATGAGAGTTAGAAAGTTGCTTCCAAGGACAAAGTTGTAGACAATAAAATTTTAGATAACACGTTTTTCTGGGTTTTATGGAAAAACGACTTAGTCCTTGGATATAAGCTTTGCTAGATTTGAATGGTCTTAGACGTACTTCGGTAGGGCCTCTGACATTACCTTGGGTAATTTCTATGGATCTTTGAAATTCTTACCGTTATAAAAGAACAGAAAACGTTGGATTGTTTGCTTATTTGTATATTTAGGTACGTTCGAGTCACTTTGCCACATCTATTCTGTTTGTCACATCTATTCTGATCCCGTACGTATCTTTGGTTATGTTTTAATTATGTGTTTAACTGGTGTAAGTAAGGTTTTCATGCAAAGCGCAACAGGCAAAAATTTTGAACCGCCTGTTATCGTTCTTAAGGTAAATCGAAGAACCGTTTAATCGCCGCATTGAGAAAAGCGCCGCAGGCAAAAACTTTGGACTGCTTTTCCTCGTTATTTAGGCAATTCGAAAAAATTGCTCAATAGCCGCACCGGGTAAGGCGCCGCAGGCGAAAATTTTGAACTACTCTCTATTGTTCAACTCACTAGCGTAGTGGTTAACACGTCTGCTTGCTACTATGAAATTGAATTGCCAGTGCGTTGGTTCAAAACTCAACCGCGGACAGATTTGTTCCGATTGTTAGATTTGTAAACAAAACAAAGTTGACTTAATCGGTTCAAGACAAGTGAAGTTGAATGTAGCGCCATCGTACGGCTTACCGGTGGAAGGCATTGTTGGTATGTGCCGGTATTCTACTCCTACTAGTTTTCGCTCCTAGCACATCTCATAGATGGCACTGAGTTTGTCGCACAGCTTACCACTGGCACACTAAAAAAATTTCTGGTAATGAAAAGATAGGAGTCATAATAATTAGCGAAACTAGTAAATAATGATCTAGCCCCTACCCCTTCATGGGTTTAGAGGCAGATTATTATTATTATTATTCTATTGTTCTTTAGGTAAATCGAAGAACGACTTAATTGTGGCAGGCCCCTAAATTGGCCGCTCGGGCCACCTTTTCTGGCACGGGTTCGAAGGATTTACTTCCGTTCCTCTACTTTAATCAGGTCTGCCTAAAAGGTAGTTTCAAAAGGGATGTTGAGATTGAAGATGAGCAAAATCGGGCAAGAACTTTCGAAGTTACGACCGAATAAGTTGTCAGAACCTTGTTTTTTGAAGGTCGTAGAAACGTTTTTGCTTACATCTCCGACGAACGGGAATTGCTTTTCAAGGTTTGGAATGAAAGATATGGATCTCAAAAAACTAACTAAAAAAAAATTGATGAAAATTGATTCACTGGTTCAGATAGTAGGGTCCATAGAGCGCACCAAAATCTTTCTCATGAATTTCATTAAGTATAAAGAAGTTTTGCTGTGATTCAGAGGTAGTCGAAGGCTTAACAGTACTCAAGAAAAAAGTAAAAAAGCATCCTCTTATTACGGGCAGATTTTCTTCCGAACATTAATATATATCAGTAGGAAAGGAACAAACCTCAGGGGGGGGGCGGAGAAATCTCAGGGGGGCTCAGCCCCCCTCGCCCCCCCCCCCCTCGCCCCCCCTAGATACGGCGCTGCAAGGTCATCTGCGAAACACTGTGCGTAATATCCAGAATTGTTTAGTAGCGATATAAGACTGTCTTTCACGAAACAGTAGATTAGTGGCGGACACCGGACAACCCTTGCTCACGAGTACACTGGTTTTGGTAGGGCCTAAGTAGGAGGAGACTATTCTGGTACGAAGCATGGTTATGATCCAGCCTATAATTGTTTCACTTATTCCGTGAGCTCGGCACGCTTTCGCTAATAATGTTATTAAAAGCGCCATCAATATCGATGAAACATCCTAGTGCTTCACAATCTTGAGAAAAGGCTTTGTCGATTTTGCTGACTAAGTGGTGAAGAACGGTTTCCACCGATTTCTTCGGTTGGTAGGCGTATTGCTTAGGGTGGAATGGGAAGGATTTTAATATTCCGTCTCTTAGATTGCGAGCTATTAGTTTTTCAAGTGTTTTCAATATAAAGGAAGTAAGACTTATAGGCCTAAAGGATTTCGCTAGATGGTATGAGACTTTTCCCAGTTTAGGGATGAAAACTACTCTCACACCTCTCCAAATCAGAGGGATGTAAATTAGACTAAGACTTGCAATGAAGATGTTGAAAAGAGGATCAACAATGGAATCTAAACCGTTCTAAAGCAGGGCAGGAAAAATGCCATCTTCCCCAGCCGATTTGTAGAGGGAGAAGGATTTAATTGCCCATTTGATTTTATCGGTCGATGGATTCATTAACCTCAAATAATTTTGTAAGGGTTATGCTATTGCCAGATTCTTCTACATTTGTACACTTACTTTTGTAATATCTAGCTTTTGTGACAATTAAAGATAATCAGAAAACATTACCAAAGACCCGTACGTATCAGAATAGATGTGGCAAACAGAATAGATGTTGCAAAAAGATTCGAACGTATCTGAATAGAGATATGAGCAAACAATCCAATGTTTTATGCTCTTTTATAACTATAAGAATTTCAAAGATCTATAGATCTATAGATCTCTGAAACGTAATTCTCACCAACTTTGCCTTAAGAAGCATATTTCCAACTGCCGTAATTTTGTAGATATGTGTCGACCCTCCGAATTCTAGAAGTTGATTTATCCCGGGATTTGATCATTTTTCCCTGCAACCCTCAAAAACGTGTTCTCTAAAATTTTATTCTCTATAACTTTGCCTTTGGAAGCAGCTTCCAAACTTCCATAGTTTAGATATATGAGTGGTCCAGTGGTGAACGCACTGGACTGCCACCTAGAAGATCCGTGTTCAAGCCCCGAAACGGAGAATTTTTCCCTGAGAAATTATAGACTGTACAGCGTCCCTAAGTTCACGCAAGCTTCATAAATTGGGTAGTTTCGATATTCGATGCCCGAGAGGAGAACACACATTGTGTACTTTCGCCACGACTGGATCGCCACCTGTAGAACAATAGGAGATAATAAGAATGAACTGTGTAAAAGTGATTGAAACATGTATTAACATAAGAATAGTATGTAATATAAGAATTATTGAAATGTAACCATACGCTAAATAAATAAATAAATAGTGCCCAGACCACTGACCCGATTTCCACGTGTTGCTCTTGCTGACGTTTCCTTACAAATTTTCGTCCTTTTTATACAAAAAACTTACGTTCCTAAGTTTACTAGATTAATGGAATGGTTATTTACGTAACTAGGAAAAATATAATGTTTTTGACGAGTATGAGGTATTTTTCCGAGTTTCGTACAATATTTTTCATTCCTTGGGAATCAGAGAAAACTGCTTTTCTGTTTTAAAATAGGGCGGAAAGCAGCAGTCCTAGGAATGAAAAAACATTTCTATGTTACTTGATATGTTAAAATAACAAGTTTACACTGAAGTCGAACAATTTCCGTGCTATACTTGCTGAAAAACCCTCGAAAAATCATGTTTTTGGTCACTTTTTCGACCACACCTCCGGAACCACTTGACCGATTTTGCTCATCTTCATGGGACATATTTTTGGGGAAAAAAGATTAGGGTGCAAAAAAATTGTGTCCATCTGTCCGTCCGTCACCGCGATAACTTGACCGATTTTAAAAATCTTTTTTTTTCTCCGAAAGGCAATCGAAATAGCTTTTACACCATTGAATTTGGGCACTGTCGGGTATTTTGTACAGAAGTCGAGTAAATCTACTCCGATTCTCATAACATTTCTTTGCTGCATGCCTCACTACTACACTTACTACTACTACCTCACGCTACGCGACTCCACACGGTATTTGGTGGTTTTTTGTGCAGTATTGCAGAGAAAAAAGATGCGAACATTTTTGTTCATGGAAGTATGAATCAGAGGCCTCTATTAAGTGCTCTAGGTCGGTTCGAAGATCGGGCCTAGTGCAATTTTTTCTTTCAAACTTTTTTTTAATATTTTGTTACTTTTTGAGATTTTTTTAGGGATTTGGAAAGGTTTTTGTGCCATTTCTTCCAACGGGTTTTTCAATACTGCCTTTTTTTATTGTTGATTCGTTATCTAAGGACCATGATCGATGCTCCCCCCCCCTGCTCCCTGTTCGAAATTGGGGTGGTTACAAACGTCGTGGTAAACGCATAAGACCTCTTTTCGAAGAACTTCGTTCTTTGTACGGGTCTACGAAGTTCCACCAATTTTGAAAAAACCACGTTTTTTACCACTTCTTAGACAATAACTTCGAAAGTTTTCGACCGTATTTGCACAAATTCAATCTTATAATCAATTTCCTGATTATCTTCCAGAAAAAATAAAAGTTTTTGAAAGTCGGATAAGATTTACCCGATTTTTGTAGAAAAAACACGTTTAGCCCTAGTAGAGATTCAGTTTTAGGGCCCTGGATGAGACCAAAAGCTCAAAATTCAAAAAAGTTTCCATAAATGTCCGGCATGCCGAGGCCTTTCAAACAAAAAAAAAGTTATGAAAATCGGAAAAGATTTACTCGAGTTATATACAAAAGACCAAAAACCACTTAAACGACCCTAGCACGGCGGCCCTTGGGCCGTCAGTGCCCAGATTTAATCCCATAAAAGATTTTTCAATTTCCAGATTACCTGATGCAATACACTTTCGTTAGCTCACTTTTTCACTACTCGGACCACCCTAACAGATATACTAGAGCTTGATATAGAAACGAAGCTAGCAATGAACATTACGTTCTTCATATCACTTATCAGAGACATGCGAATAATGATTTCTTGAAAAGTCGGTGAAATTTAGTTGGGGACTTTTTTTATTTTTTTGTCATTAAAAAGAACTTTTAAAATAAATCTTTAAATGAATTTCGTGAAATTTAGTTTTGGGGCTGGGTCCTTGGAAATGAGCTCTTGATGCGCAAAAAAAATCCGTGCTTACTCGGAAAGTTACTGCTCCATGTTTTAAAATGCCAGGAATGCAAGATTCCATTTTTAGAAGGCACATGTGATTGTGAGCCACACCGTAGGGCGTAAAGCACAAGAAGCATCCTTGCCTCTACCCTGACGAATCAACGCTTGCAACGTGGTGGGTCGAAGTTCAAAAGGTCTTAAAACGTTGTTCGAGGTTCGCATACATCTCGACATACGGATCTTAGAAATCGTCCGAAAAAAGTTTCGTGGTAATCAGTTGAGTTGATCGTGCTGTAGTCTCAACAGTCCAAATTCAGTTATGTATGGCCTATACAAGATAGGAGGTACTTTTTATCAACACTTCCAAGCACGAATTCATTTCGAAAACAAAGTTATAAGGCAAGTTAGATTTTTGGTCATTGAATCATGAGGCTCTGAGGCCTCTGAGGGCTTTATCGGTCTCAAGTCTTCTTTTTTGGTGCATAAGATTTAGTTCGGGAGGAGCTTCGACGTTACCCTAGAAAGCTTCTGTGTGTCGCTCACATAAATAATATTGAGATAAAAATTACGAAATTTTAATGATTTTGAAACAATTTTATACGGGAATGTATAACGGGGGGTCTTACCTTATCTTTCGCTGTTACACTTTAAATTCAGTTTTCTGGAGGAACATTACTACGTCAGTGAGACAATTTGGCTATGAACTATCTCACCGTTTACATCACTAGTTTACAACGTTATACAATAGAAAGAGCTCTCGGAGCTTTCAATTTAAATAGCGAATGTCAGAAAAAATGTCAATTCGAGACGCGAAAGTTAACTTTGGCCACTCGAATTGACATTTTTAGACCCGTTCGAAGTCCGTTCGATGTTGCCTACAGATGCCAGATCAACGAATGTCCCTCTATCTGTTCGTGGACACGATAACTTGATCCAAAAAAGTGAGTTCAAGTTCGAAAACGAGCAAAATCGAGTCTATAGTACCGGATTATGGTCTAAAGAATGCTTAAAAACGTGGTTTGTCAATCGCAACTATCACGGCAAATACAGCACGAAGCTATTCATTTTTGTGTCAAATGAAAGCATTTGATCTAAAAAATGTTGAAAAAATTGTTTGTGGAAATCGGGTCCCCATGCCAAATCTTAAAAATTGCCCAACAGGTCGTCGCATTGGAAACTTAGAATAAGATTTAGCCAGACTGAACTTAAAATGTTGTCACCTAAGAATCACGCTAAAAGTGACTGTTCGTCTGTGCCTTTCCTTTCAACTGAATAATCCCTAGAGATTTACCCGACGACATCAGAATCATGAGCTTGCAAAAACACCACGATACATACTGCTCCTCATACAACATGCAAATAACAAACAGCTATAAGAAATACAAATCCTTAGTGAAAAATAATTTCCCTGTTCAACACGAGATTTTTCTCGCAACTAATAACAATAAAAAATTAAAGTAAAATGTAAAATACCCAGATGAATAAAATTCTGTTTTTCTGGATATATTTAATTTTCTAAAAAATAATATTTTTTCTCTTGATAAATTGTTTGAATTTGTACTTTGGTTCTAAAATTTATATCTAGTCGTGCAATTCATAGTATATTATATCACTAGGAGCAAAAGTTTTCGATTTCGTCAGAGCGTGGAGCGTAGCGAAGCCCGAGGACTCTTTCATCACCGAGGTCGAAATTCAAAACTTTTGCTCCGTGTGTTATATAGTATTTTATGCGCGGACGGACAAAAATTCAGATTTCGAACAAAATACTCGAAAAGCTTTTACACAGAATTTGTATTTTGATCGTAGGATACTGCTGCAGTTTGTGCTTTATGCTTCGTCCTATTTTTCATAACATGTGAAATAGTAATTTGGATGACAAGGGATGAAAGTAAGAAAATTCAAACCCGTGTGAAGTTTGCAGCCCGAACCGAAGGTGAGGTCGGCAATCACACGGTTTGAATTTTCTTACTTTTGTCCCGAGTTATCCATGCTTTTTTTATCACAGAGACAGCGGAAGGTTTGTACTTTAGCCACGAAAAAACACTGATGCATTCTGAGTATAGTATTTTTCACGAAAATGATTGGGGTTGAACGCACAAAAATGCAATAATTCCCATTTACGAACAACATCACTGAATAACACTGTTGTCACTTGGCAAGGACTTAAATTATTTGAATTAAGTCAACATTATTCCCATCATTGTTTCCATTATAATATAAAAAAATATTTGCTTAACAGCCAATAAAATATATGAATCCGCCAATGAATACGCCAGCAAACAATAACTTTACAAAATAACAACAAACTTACTTTGACGCCATATTTCATGGTTAACATTGATTCCCTTTACGACGTCCGTCGTGCTAAGTAAATCAGAAAAAATTTGTTAGGAAGTGATTATAAATGCTCTGATATTATTAAACCAGAAGCAACCGCTGGTTAATATGTAGCGCTCAAAATCAAAACCACTTCTGTGATGGCAACCTTCTTTCTGTCAAGTGAACTTTTAGTAGCTCATTGACGCAAAGAGGGACGAAAGTTGTTCATTTGTAATATTTTCGTTCTCTTGGCTTCCTTCTTTTACTTTCGCCCCGTGGGATGCATTTTTCTACTTTCGTCCCTGATTTGAGGGGCGAAAGAACAAACTTTCGCTGCCTCTGTGATAAAAAATAATTTTTCATGCCTCGGGGCCAAAATCGAAGGAAATTTTATAAATTTCTCTCGATTTGACCCCTGCATGAAAAATTTTTTGTGTGTCTGTTTTGGACGACTCATTTTAGGCACTTTCGCATGTAGACCTCGCTCTGCTCGGTCTACAACACGCGAAATTGCCTAAAATCAGTAGTCAAAAACAGACACACAAATAACTAAAAACAACGACCGAAATTGCATATAAAGTGAAGGGAATTCGGAAATAATTATGCGAGAACTTGGGTTCAGGCGTTATTTATTGAAATTGATGTGATGTTCTCATTTCGTTACGATCTTTGATTGAAGTTTTTTGGCGTCAGTACGTTCAACTGGGTAAAAAAGTACTTTTCGGTCCTGGGTCAAAAACGACAGGTGGGAAAAAAAGTAATTCCTCAAATCTGAACCGCACAAGCCTAATTTACGGTCTCAATACTGTGAGGAAATCTGGCGTTTTTTGTCCGTCTGTCTGCGTATAAACGTTTTTATTTTGTTAAACAATGGATTGTGTCAGAAAAATACACATTTCAGGTCCGACAAATATTTACTAGTTATTGTGATTTTTTAAAATTGAACACTTTCGAAGAAATATCCACAAACGAGACTCGTATTCTGAATAGCAATGAAACGATATTCCGTCACTCAGCTTTGAAAGGTGCTTCGTTTGACTATTTCATAATAGCCAGTGGGACCTGAAATGTGTATTTGGATAACACACTCCATTGTGTAACAAAAAAAAAAGCGTTTAATTAGGTTAGGGCATCGAATTAATTTCGATGAGGAGTGTTATTTTTAGCAAAAAGTTGGTTCACACTATGGCAAAATTATGGAGATTTATATTTTTAATTAATTTTTTACTTGATATCGAAAATTCTTCAATCACGAAAATAACTATACTCCTCATTTTTAGACCCGTACGAAGAACGAAGTTGTCCGTCAGTCTGTCAACACGATATCTCGAGTAAAACTGAACCGATTTTCAAAAACTTTCTTTTCCCTGAAAGGTAATCGAAAAATCTTTTATGGGATTGAATCTGGGTACTGTCGGCCCAAGGGCCACCAAGCTAGGGCCGTTTAAGTGATTTTTGGTCTTTTGTACATAACTCGAGTAAATCTTTTCTGGGCATAGCCGACAATTTGTGGAAAATTTTTTTTTGATTTTGAGTCTTTGGACTTAGCTGGGGCACTAAAAACGAGTCTCTGCTAGGGCTCTATGTGTTTTTTGTACATAACTCGAGTAAATTTTTTCCGATTTGTTTGAAAGATCTACGCATGACCGACAGTTTATAAATGAAACTTTTGCCTGTGCTTAGGGCTCAAGTGGGCCATGTCGGTCCTAAAGTCGGCCCTAGTCAAAAAGTTTTTCTTTGCTATGTTGCAGAGGAAATTGAGGAAAACATTTTTGGCTGTGGAATTATGTGTCCGAGACCTCTACTTATGACCCTAGGTCGGTACTAAGGTCGACCCTAGCCCAAAAAATGGTTTTTTCTATGTTGTAGAGAAAATTTAGTAGAACATTTTTTCGGACGGGTTTTTCAATAGTGCCCTATCGGCAATTTCCAATACAACTTAATGTGGACGCAATTTCATAAACTTAAGAGTTAAGGCAATATTTACTTAAATACGTTCGAGTCTCTTCGTAACATCAACTCTTGCCGAAAATATTCTGATACGTACGGGTCCCTTCATATGTTTTGTCTCTTTCTGTCTAACATAGTCTATAAAAATTCTCTCACGAAATAGATTAAATTGGAGGTCACATATATCGGGGGTTTGCAAGAAACTTGCATCGCTAAGTGGGGTTCTCTGTAAACTAAAACACAGCTTGCCGAAGAAGATCTTAATGAGAATTTACTACGCTCTAGGACACTGCCATTTGAAGTATGTTATTGGAGCATGGGGTGGAGCGAATGCGTCGGACCTGAAGCAATTGCAGATTTTGCAAAAGCGTTGTTTGAAGCATGCCTGCAAGGTTAAACAAACCCACTCAACAGCTGATTTCTTCAATACGCAGTGCAAGGGAGTCCTGAATGTCTCGGGTTTATACGAGTTAAACTTAGGATGCTTCGTACATAATGCCCTTAATAGAAATAGTCACAATGCGGTGGTTCTTGAGTTGACTGAGCACAGATATCCTACAAGGAATCGAACGATCTCAGCCACGGGAAGATGGCGGTCGGAACGAGGAAGGCGAGCTGTCACAATTGCTGGTAGTAGTTTTTATAATGCTCTCCCGGTTAATGTGCGAGAATCATCAACATTTGGGTTTAAATCGTTATTAAAGGAGTGGATATCTGAGAGGCAATATCCTGGGTTAATTGGACTTGGTGGGAGGTTGTATGCATCTCTACCCGTGGTCAATGTGAGAGGTTCAAAAAATGTTAAGGAAGGGTTTGAGTCTAAAATCAAGATTGTGCAAGACATGTTCAGCTGAAGAGCTATGGCCTGTTTCTGGCAATTTTGAACAACTGCCAGTATTATTTTGCTAATAAAGCAACCAGTTTACTAGCTGGTTATGATAATAATATGCCTGAGAACTTTAATAGCTTGGTTGCTAAATATACAGGTAATTTTTGTAAGCTTGTAATGCTTGTAGCAGTAAGAAGAAGAAGAAGAGTTACAACATATTTTAAATCAGCTCCCGAAAATTTAATAATTTCGTAGTGATTGGTAAAATAGTGATTCTAAAATTCCATCGCAAAAACTCTCGTAAGTGTCGTAATATAAAGTAAAAATACCGCATTTCGAATCAATTAGTGAGTTAATAATATTAATCAAATAAATTTCGCATCTTTCGTTCCCGGTCGCCATACTT
>WJQU01006380.1:446966-463697 GCA_029228625.1 Pseudolycoriella hygida
AAAAAGCTTCACCGACCTTCGAAAAACCATGTTTTTGGTCACTTCCTCGACCATATCTCCGGAACCACTTGATCGATTTTGCTCATCTTCGAACTCGAATCATAAGAGCATGTACCTTTCAGGGAAAAAAAGTTTAGGCTGATCGGTTGAGCCGTTTGGAAAAAAAAGTGGAGACGGACAGACGGACGGACAGACGGACATTTTTGTTATTGCTGATTCGTCATCTCTAGACGATAATAGATGCATCCGCCTCCCTCCCACCTCGATCTACCCCATGTTACAATAAAATTGTTTGTAGTAAACGTATAGGACCTTTGTACTTCGTACGGGTCCAAACATGTGTCGGTTTTCACTTTTCCGTGAGTGTAGGAAAGAGTCGACAAAATATAGGACAAAGTCGAAATTTTACGCGCTTTTACTGCATCAGACGACGAACTCTACGTTGGACGAACAGTTACAACCACCAGGTAGTTGTCCGAAAAGTGTAAAGGTACATGATGTGGATCTGATTTGTATGTTTTTGGATCCGTACGAAGTACAAAAGTCCTATACATTTACTGCAAGACATTTTATTGTAACATGGGATTGATCGTGGCGGGAGTGAAGGGCATGCATTTAATATCGTCTAGAGATGACGAATCAGCGAAAAAAAAATATGTCAGTTTTCCGTTCCATTTTTTTTTCTAAAGGGCTGCTCCGCTCACCCTAAACTTTTTTTTCGCTGAAAGGTATACATGTCGCATGATTCAAGTACAAAAATTAGCTAAATCGGTCAAGTTATTCCGGAGATATGGTTGAAAAAGTGACCAAAAACATGGTTTTACGAGGGTTGATGAAACTTTTTCGCAAATATCTCAGCATAAATAGTTTATTTTCGTGTCAAATGGAAGCATTTGATCACTCGAAAATTAATTTTTTTTTTTGGAAATCGGATCAGTGGTCTGGACACTAGAACCAATAGAATGGAATAAATTGAGTTTCTTAGCCATATACGAAAGCAGATGGTTTTGCGCAAAGCCTAAAATAACATATTGGAGGAGGAAAAGTACACCGGACGCCCACTGAAGTCCTCTCCAGCCTCTTTTTACAAATTGTACTCAGATTTCGACGAAGAATATAAAAATTGCATAAAAAACCTATGAATGTGGAGATTGATCGTCACTGATAGGGTGGGCTCACCTGAGTCGCCTGAAAACTGTACCGTGACGATTATTAAGTAGCGATAGCTACTTTATGCTTTCCCCCTTCCTGTCCGTCCGTCTGTGCTCTTCACCGATCACATACGATTCACAGAGGAATCACCGATGAATGCACGGTGATTCATTGATTAGTGATCGGTGAATCATCGATGATTCTCCTGTAAATCATCAGTGATTAATCTATGAATCATCGGTGATTCCACGGTGAATCATCGGTGATTCCTTTGTGAATCATCGGTGTTTCCACTGTGAGTCATGGGTCAATCAACGGTGAATCATCGGTGATTCCACTTTGAATCATCGGTGATTCCACTTTGAATCATCGGTGATTCCACTGTAAATTATCGGTGATTCCACTGTGAATCATCGGTGATTCAACAACGAATCATCGTTGATTTAGTTTCAAAATTAACTTCTTTGTCGACACTCTTTCGCTACCTTCTATATCTATGACCCTGGTTTATTAATTGTATCGGAACAGCATCTTTTGCCGGGTGTTGAAATATTGTAGTTTTTCGGCCGAAAAATCGAATACCGGGAAATCCACTTGAAACCAGGGAAAAAATCACAAGGAAGATGAAGTTTTGCTTGCAAACAGGAAATGACTGAAAAACGGGAAACAGCTACGGTCGCGCTTTCTTACTTCTCCACACTGGCTTAACTTCAAAATCTCATATTCATACACATGTTCCATGAGTATTATGTATTAAGTCTATTCCGACATATAAGGAGTGTGGTCATTTTTAAATATTCACCGGGAAATTTCGCTCAATTTTTTCTATAATGGAAAATTTTGAGAAATTGACTCACGGCCAGCTATTACTACATTTTGTACAAAGAAGGAGAGACGATTCCACCCTGCTAATTTGGACTTGTATAAAAAATGCGATTTGGTAAAAGAAGTATGAAGTGAAGAGTGTCTTATGTTTTGATAAATTCACGCCTTTTGGTTCTTGAAAATTACGTCCTTTCTGTGAAAGTGCTCCCTAGTGGAAATTGCTTTAGGCTCTGGTTTTGCGTCTATTTTTGCTCAGCTATGCAATATGGAGATTTATTTTAAATGCAAAGTTGTAGAAATTTACATTTTAGTGAACACGTGTCTCAGGCACGCCACAGTTAATTTTGAAGGATTTGCGGCCAGAACTCAAATTTTCGTAAGTTTTTTTTTTCAGAGAAATTTTTTTTGTGGACTTACTCCATATGAAATACAGATCTGAAATCCAGAAGGAAAATTTTTGCAAGTGATGTGACTTACGCAAGGCGAAAGTTTTGCAAATTTCTCAAAATGTACAGTGGACAAAATTAACTGAACGGCATGATCTTAGATTTTAAGACACTTTGTTCCACATCCAGTTTATATGATAGTGTAGATTTTAGTTTTTGTCAACACTAGAGTGGATCGGTTCGAAAAAAGTTTTTTTTATTTGATTTCGACATTCCCGAGAAATTTGGTAGAAGATCACTTTTTTTATTTTTGCGGTTTGGTCGTGCCGATAATCGATTAGAGAAATTTCTTCATGTAAAGGGCATTGCGCGAAAGGTTCACCAGATGCGTTATAGGTTTCTTTAGGGAAATGTTTATACTGTTGTGATACCATATTAAAGTTTATTTCTTCCTAGAATTTCATAAACAATCTGAAAAAGAAATTAGGATTGAATTTAGGTTCGAAGTGATTCCAAAGTGATTTTGAACTTCCAACTTTCGCAAGCATTATTTCCCTCACCCACAGATTATTTAGAAAACTGTTTGCCACATCTATCCTGATGCGATGGTCTTTGGTTATGTTTGTTCTTTAATTTCGCCTCAAGCTTCAATCCACATCCACATCCACCATCCATAAATCTCGAACATCGCCGCTACACATCGGTTACTTTTACGGTATTTTGCCTCATCTTCATAATTCACTCGGTTCATCGCTATGTTGTGACTCCTACATTCTATCGCGCGGTAAGATACTGGGGAACGTTTTTACACTACCGGATCAGAAAAGTTTTCAAAATCTTTTTCGGAAATAATGTTGAGCTCTCTACTGTTGATCTCTTCGAGAAAAAGTAGGTTTCAGAAAATTCAGTTCGATGAGATTCGTTTCAGCTCGGTGGCGCTGCGTACAATAGATTACGTGCGCCAGCTTACGGTTAATTTCAGAATCATTATCATGCAATTACAGAAACTTTTTTCAAAAACAGCTGTTGTAGGACCCGTACGAAGTACAAAGAATGTCCTATACGTTTACTACAAACAATTTTATTGTAACATGGGGTAGACCAAGTTGGGAGTGGGGGGATTCAAATATTATCGCCTTTTTTGCAAATGTCTCAGCGAGTATAGCACGGAAATTGTTTATTTTGGATTCAAAGGAAAGACTTTGATCTCGCAAAGTTGGGAAAACATTTTGATGGAAATCGGTTGAGTGGTTTGGGTAGTGGAACCCATGAGAAAGTTGCTTCAAAATTGTAGAGAATAAGATTTTAGCGAACAAGTGTCTCAGGGTTTTAGGGAAATATGACCACTTCTAGAAAAAAGTTTCAAAATTTCTTGGAGAAACTATGTTGATCCTCTTTGTGATATGGTGCAGAGGAGAACGTTTCAGTCATCAAAATCAATGGTCTTAGACGTACTTCGGTAGGGCCTTTGACATTTCCTTATGGATATTTGAAATTGTTATAGTTATAAAAGAACATAAAATATTGGATTGTTTGCTTATTTCTATCAAGGCCCCACCGACGTAAGTCTTACACGCCAAAAAATTCACAAGAAATTTTTTCGTAAACTTAATGCGTCACCCTTTTCTGATTTCACAACTTTTGTAAGCAGATATAAAGACTAAGGTGGGTCGAATTTGAACTTTTATTTTTTTTCGAAACGCCTGACCCTACAAATGGTGTAGATGCGCCAATAAACCATTAAATTCTTTTCTTTGGAGTGTTCTGAAGAGGAATCAATGATTTCCCCTTAACAAGAAATGTTATCATCTCTATGTTACGTTCAATTTAGCTAAAGTCTACATTTTCATTGATTTTGATGTTTTTTCACACATGTTTTAGTGGAACGACCCGTAGATCCACTCGGATCTGATTGCTCCCATATTGACTTTTTATCAGGGTACCATAAAGGTCTGTTTTTAGCCAAGTCCGCCAACTTTGTCAACACTTTCATTTTTTAGACCCCCTAATGCCTCGCCTAATCCTCACACTGAAATAGGTCTGACTTAGTCACGTGTCAACCAATTTCAAAACGGTTTGCTTTCCTGAATTCGCTATGAAATTCTCTATCTATCTACGTTCTTTGAAAATTTTTTAAATCATTGCTTATGTTGTTTTGGTGGAGTCAAAGTTGAAATTTCAATATGAAAACTGAAAGTCGGGAAGGGAGGTTGAACCTCCAATACCACATTAACATATTGATGACCTCCGCGATACCGGCATTTTGAAGTACTATCGGAATACTAATAATTAGCACTAAAAGGTTTCCCTTCAAGCTGCATACGTTCAAGAAGACATTGATGCTTATGTCATAACAACGCCAAAAATGAGTTTTTCAAGGAGAGGCAGAGGAAGATCGCATTTTTAAAAAAAAGTTCTTCTACAAAACATTTGTAGGACTATAACACAGCATTTGTAGGGTCAGGCGTTTCTAAAAATAATAAAAGTTCAAATTCGACCCACCCTAATAAAGACTTGCGTCATACTTCCTCTGTAAAATTTTTTTGTGCGGATATCAGTAGTTTTGTAAGTTAATTTTTATCTTTATTAGAAAAAAAATTTCGGTGAATAAATATATACCACAAACTCTCGATTATGGAAGTGGCCATATACTATTGTTGGGCCATATTTCTTCAAAACCCTGTAGCACGTGTCACTTAAATTTAAATCTCTACAACTTCGCCTTTGGAACCAACTTTCTAACTCTCTGGAGTTCTGGGTAATCCTGCCAAAAATTGTGGCAATTTTTTTAGGGATACATATTTTTACCTCTCTAATTTATTCTTTTTAAGCAGCAAATTTAATGTTTTTATCAATAAATTTATTCTTTTTTTTCTGCCACTTTATTCTATTTGTTCACAATTTTTTTTTCAACAACAAATTTATTCATTTTTTATCAGCAAATTTATGGTTTTCCAGTCTTCAATTTTATTTCTTTAAATCAGCAAAATTAAATTATTTTTTCAGCTATTTTTAACAGCAAATTTCTTATTTTGCGATCAGCAAATTTATGGATTTTTAAGCAGCAAAATTAGTACTTCTCAGCAAGAAATTTTTTCATCTTCATTAGCAAATTTAATATTTTCCAGCTGCAAAAGTGGGTGGCTAACAAAACTAGGGACTTTGCGCTTTAATGAAACACCCCAAAGGCCTAGGTGACTAGCAAAACTAGGGAGTTTTATCCTTTTACGAAATGTCAGAAAACTAAGTGACCAACGAAGCTGAGGAACTTTTCCTTTTACGAAATGTCAGAAAACTAGGTGGCTAGCAAAACTAGGGAGATTTTCCTTTTACAAAATGTCACGAAAACTAAATGACTGAAGAAGGTGAGAAACTTTTTCTTCTAAGAAATGTCACAAAACTACGTGGCTGAAAAAAAAGATTAACTTTGCTGGTAAAAAAAAAAATTGCAGAAAAATCGAATAAATTTGCTGACGAAAAAAATAATTTTGCTGCTAAAAGTAGAAATTTGCTACCAAAAAAATAGATGCCGTTTTTTTTAACTTTGTAACGTTTTGTAATTGGACCCGTACGAAGTACGAAGGTCCCATACGTTTACTACAAATTCAGGGCTCCCACACATCCAATATTTAAAAAATTGTCCGTCTCCACTTTTTTTTCGAAACGGCTGCACTCACCCTGAACTTTTTTCGCTGAACGGTACATATATCCCATGGTTCAAGTTCAAAGATGAGCAAACTTGATCCGGTAGTTTCGGAAATATGGTCGAAAAGGTGTCCAAAAACATGGTTTTTTGGGGGTAGGTGAGACTTTTTCTCAGAGATCTCTAGAATTAAGGCAGTTAGAAAGCTACTTTCTGGGACAAAGCTGTAGAGAGCTAACTTTTAGTGAACACATGTTTCAGGGTTTTCCCCAGAAACGTCCCGATCCTGAGATCTAGCCACTTCTAGAGTTGGGAGGGATGAGTCATATCTCAAGCACTATGACAGATGAAAAGCTGCTTCCAATGGCAAAGTTGTTGAGAATTAAATTTTAGCAAACACGTGTTTCACAGAGAAATGATAATAGGTGGCGCTACGCTGACCCTACAGGTAGAAGGTATATGTGGACACTTTGCATACAACTATAGAAATGTCAAAAGTTTATCATTATGTAAGGGGTTTTGGATGCAATTTTGTTGTTGTTTTAAGTTATCGAAATAATTTTTTTTTAAGTATCGTAAGCACTTTTGTGCATTGGAGAGTTAATGTGATTAAGTAATAATGTGATACATGTAACATTCAATTTTGTAAAAGAATGGTTTTGAATTCAAATTTTTCACAACTACTTGGATTAGAAATTCGATGAAAGAGGAGAGTGACGACGATAAAGACTACAAGATTGGCGTAAACATTTTTCTGTACCTGAACGCTCTCTAAGGTAAAATGCTTATTTATAGCGAAAACTCTTCGTACACAGAATCAAATTTATGAGTATCAAAAAGATGACCTATTGGAAAAAAACCTGAGGACGACGATGTCAATCGTGGAATGCGTGAATTACGTATGACAATTAGTCGCTGAAAATCATTTCATAAAATTTGTTTTATTTATTAAAATGTTATATTTATTTGATTTAGAATAAACTTAATTCCCATAAAGTGAAGTTCATGCACAGCTTTTTGTCTTCTTCCTGAATCAGCAGATACACTTTTGTTTAGAAAATCAATCCGAATTCTTAAGTTAAGTTTGACAATGAGGTTAACAAGTTTGTCATAGTGACTATTTTCATTAATAAAATGTTTTTCTAAATTAGGAAACAAAACCTGGGAATACTGGTCACATAGTGATTGAGAATAACCTACTAGTCGATCTAATGTAAACTTTCGTTTCAACATTTAAAAGCCACTCACAATTCTTCATCCTACTTCCAATTGTTAAACAAAAATCGAAAAACTAAAAGTGCTGATTTCGTCGCTTACGACTCACCACCTGTCTTAAGACCATGTGTATATCAGCAACGATGGAGATAGAATGATACTAAGAGTATGTCAACTCGCCTTTTATACAATCCAGATCCTACGATTGGATGCATGTCATTTCGTTTGAACAATTTGGAAGTAAAAGAATTGTGAATTTGTTTCGGTTATTCAACGAATTGAATTGTGGTAATCTGCTTAGCAGAATAATCCAAATTAAAAAATAACGTTGCTAACATGGTCTTAAGACAAGGTGTACTGATGAGTCGTAAACGACGAAATCAGCATCTTTAGTTTTTCGATTTTTGTTGAACAATTGGAAGTAGGATGAAGAATTGTGAGTGGCTTTTAAATGTTGATTCAAGCGGGTGGACTTTAATCTGCCGAAGGTACAGCAGCCATAGTAAAATATTACTTCTATGGGTGTAATTGTACCAAAACGAGAATGTTCTCAATTTTTACCTTTCGTTTCAAGAACTTCTTGCCTTTTTGGTTTGCTTTCTTTTAGAGCTGCTGTGAAAACAAGATCAGCTAAGATAGTGATTCTGTACACAGAGTCCGATGGATAAATCAGACCTTCTCTGTCCTTCTGTTTAATTAGATCGTAATAGTGTTTCGCTATTTCGTCCACTTGTCCAAGATCAAAATCTTCCAGAAAACTTTCATATTCATCGCCTAATGAATCGGTTTCTTCGGGATCTGAGTGGTCAACACTCACGTTAGAATAGTCAAAATGGAATCGCATTTTCAAGTTACCGGTGAAATGTATCATTTTTTGTTGATGTGCATCTTTCAACAAGGCTCTTAAGTCGCATTGTATGTACAATAATAAAGAAAACCACGTAAATAAATTCACACGAAATTTTCGAAACGGAATTACAATAAAGTTTGGTTGTGTTAAGAATTGGACGCATGACAACCAAAATTTTCTGAAATAATTCGACATATACCTTCTACCTGTAGGGTCAGCGTAGCGCCACCTATTATCATTTCTCTGTGTTTCAGGGTTTTCCCCAGAAACGTCCGAATCCCGAGATTTAGCCACTTCTTGAATTGGTAGGGATGATTCATATATCAAGAACTATGACAGATAGAAAGTTGCTTCCAAAGGCAAAGTTGTAGAGAATTACATGTTATCGAACACGTGTTTCAGGGTTTTCCCGAAAAATGTCCCAATCCTGAGATTCAGTCACTTCTAGAACTCAGAGGGATAAGAACATTAGACAACGCGTGATTGGTGTCAGAGTTCAGAAAATGTACTTCGGGAGGGCTTTCGACATACTTTGGGTAATTTCTGAGAGTCGTTTAAATTCTGATAGTTCTAAAAGAACTTGACTATGCATTCTGGTGCGCATTATATTTATGATAATAGTAAGAGTTTGGTACATCGAGGCTTTTCGCACGTGAAGGCTTTACGTACGGGTCTTTGCATATGTTTTCATATAAGGTTTCATGAAATGTAGCCCGGACCTCTAGAACTATAGCAGTTAGAAAGTTACTTCCAAGGGTGAAGTTGTAGAGAATCAAATTTAAGCGAACACGTGTATCGGATTTAGGGAAATATTGCCCCATCGTTGCACCCGTACGAAGTACAAGGTGCTATAAGTTTATTAAAAACCATTTTTTTGTAACATCGCGTAAATCGACTTGAGAGATATCCGCAAAAAAAACTCTTACAGAGGAGGTGTGACACAAGTCTTTGTGTCTGCTTACAAAAGTTGTGAAATCAGAAAAGGGTGACAAATTAAGCTTCTAACGCAAAATAATTTTCATCCAGTTACAAAAGCTCTAAAATCAGAGGTGGGTAACGAATTAAGCTTCGATACGCAAAAAAATTAAAGCGAAGTTACGTTGTGTTTTTAAAAAATTGCGTCACAAATACCAGACCCAACAGCGTAATAATTTTTCAACTCTTTCAGTTTTCACACACAAAAATTTAAATTTCCACTGTACAATCTTCGCAAAATGAAGCAAAGCTCAAATTTTGCAGTTTAGCAGCGTCTGTATGACACATCTATATTCTGATGCGTATGGGTCCCTTGCATATGTTTGGACCCGTACGATGTACAAAGGTCCGATAGTTTACTACAAACAATTTGATTGTATCATGGGGTAGACCGAGGTGGGGGCGTTGGGGATGCATCTACTATCGTCTAGAGATGACGTATCACCAATAAAAAAAATGTCCGTCTGTCTGTCTGTCCGTCTCCACTTTTTTTTCCAAACGGCTCAACCGATCGGCCTAAACTTTTTTTTCTCTGAAAGGTACATGCTCAAGTTCGAAGATGAGCAAAATCGGCCAAGTAGTTCCGGAGATATGGTTGAAGAAGTGGAGGTCGGACATGAAATGTTTGAGGGTCGATGAAACTTTTTCGCAAATATCTCAGCAAGTATGGCACGGAAATTCCTCATTTCGGTGTCAAATGAAGCATTTAATGTCACAAAACTGGGAAAAAAATTTTTGTGGGAATCGGGTCAGGGATCTGGGCACTGGGACCAATGGAATGGACGAAATTGAGATTCTTGGCCATATACGAAAACAGTTTTTTGTCTATATTTTCTTAACTATGCAATATGGAGATTTACTGTCAAACGCAAAGTTGTAGAGAATTAAAATTAAGCGAACATGTGTTTCAGGGTTTTGGGGAAATATGGCCACTTCCATAATTGGGCAGGATGCGCCGAATCTCCAGAACTATGAGAGTTAGAAAGTTGCTTCCAAAGGCAAAGTTGCAGAGAATAAAATTTTAGAGAACATGTGTTTCAGGGTTTTGGGGAAATATGGCCACTTCCATAATTGGGCAGGATGCGCCGAATCTCCAGAACTATGAGAGTTAGAAAGTTGCTTCCAAAGGCAAAGTTGCAGAGAATAAAATTTTAGAGAACATGTGTTTCAGGGTTTTGGGGAAATATGGCCACTTCCATAATTGGGCAGGATGCGCCGAATCTCCAGAACTATGAGAGTTAGAAAGTTGCTTCCAAAGGCAAAGTTGCAGAGAATAAAATTTTAGAGAACATGTGTTTCAGGGTTTTGGGGAAATATGGCCACTTCCATAATTGGGCAGGATGCGCCGAATCTCCAGAACTATGAGAGTTAGAAAGTTGCTTCCAAAGGCAAAGTTGCAGAGAATAAAATTTTAGAGAACATGTGTTTCAGGGTTTTAGGGAAAAATGTATTAGTCCTTGGATATAAGCTTTTCTAGATTTGAATGGTCTGAGACGCACTTCGTTAGGGCTTTTGACATTACCTTGGGTAATTTCTATGGATCTTTGAAATTCTTACAGTTATAAAGGAACAGAAAACTTTGGATTGTTTGCATATTTGTATGTTTAGATACGTTCGAGTCTCTTTGCCACATCTATACGTACGGGTCTTTGGTTATGTTTTTACCGATAGATTCAAAAATTGATAAAATGTTTTCGAATTGATACATTGAAAACATTCGTTATATTGAGCAACCGTAAAAGAAGAAAGAACCTCTCCTTCTTCTTCTTCTTTGGCAATCGTCTCCATAGGAAATTTTAACGAACTTCTAACGCAAAGAAAACGTTTTCTGTCCTTTATAAACCATACAGTTAAATACATATTGAGTAAGCAAACAAATTAGTCGTCTAAAACATGTGTTTTGCAGTGTAAATATAAGAGAAAAATCATAAAAACTGACTATGCGGAGCAGAGGAATACTTGAATGCTGTTTCTGGTAAAAAATGTGTTTTTTTTCAAATTGTTTCCGCAATTTTATCAAGAAATAAATAGCTAAAGTGTGTGTTGTTGGTGTCAAAATTACACAACGTTAGTTTGCATTTGAAATTTTGAGTGGAGTGTCACCAGGCAACACTTTTGTAGGTACTTAGCATTAATTGAGATCATCACAGTCGAAAGTCAAACGATTTTGCTTGGTTTTCGTCTAATTTTTTACACTCTTTCAGTGGCTTGCTCGGAAAACAGATTTCACCAAGAAACGGGTAACAGTAACTGTCGTTGGAAGCAGCAAATTGGAATTATCAACCGGTGTTGTCTAAATAGAAGGTAATTATCGAAGGGGCAAAAATTTAGATGGAACGATGAAAGTTTTGCCAAATTAAGAGCTGGGAGACGTTAGCTGTGGTTGCGGATAGAGAAGACCTAGCGGCAGGTATACTAAATTCCTGCTACACAAATCCAAAGAGGACAAAAAGATTACAATTGGACACTGATAATTGAACAAACGCTTGCATAGAATGGGACTAAATAACACAGTCACTTGTGGAAGGTGCAATGCAGAGGATGAAACACCAATACGTTTAATGACATCGTGTCCGGCGATGTCTTCAGAAACATCCAGAATCTTCAACAAATACTACTTAGCGGAAGACGAGCTGATACGCTTAGAACAGGAAAAAGTTCTTACATTTTTCAAGGATACTTACTAATATCTTACTAATATATTTAATAAATACAAATATAACAGGAGTCTTAGTTCTAACGTTCGAAAGTTCACTCAAGCTTAATAATTTGGGTAGCAGAGTGGAGAGCCGAAAATAAATCGAGGCCGTACAAAAATTTGTGGTGACGGCTACAAGTCTTCGCCGTCCAAAAAGACCGGCTTGCGGCGGCTAAGTGACAAGTTCTTGTTTTTTAGTTTTTGTGAATTTTTTTGGACTTGCGCGGAGTGACGGGGCCTATCTATTACCACGATATCTGCAAAAAATGTTTTCTGTGCGTCTGTTTGTTGACACGATAACTCGAGTAAATTTTCACCGGACGTTAATTTTTCACCCCTGAAAAGTAGTCCCAAAAGGTATGCTGGGATTGAAAATGGGCAAAATCGATGAAGACAATCCATTCACTGGCTTAGGCTGCAGCTTTCAAAGGATTTGCTGTTTAGAGGTAGTCGAAGGCTCAACAGTATTCAAAGAGAACAGTAGGATCAAGGCCTCTCTTTAGGGCCCAAAACAAAAAAAAAAAAATTGCTATGTAGAGAAAGTTGAGGGGAACATTTTTGCCAAGACTACTTCTTAGTGGCCTCAACGGTGCGTCACTTCGGGAGGATTTTCAAAATTGCCGTTTCAAAAAATCTGGTGGAAGTTGAAAATTGCTAGAGAAATCCACGTTCCTCCCAAAATCCTAGGAAGCGTAGTTATAGTACCTCACTCATGTCAATGACAGAAATATATCAAAAAACCTAATGGAAGTTGAAAAGTGCTGAAGAAATCCATCTTCATCCCAAATTCCTTGCAGTACCATACTCATGCCGAGAATGACCGAAATATATAAAAAAATCTGTTGGAAGTTTAAAAGTGCTATAACTATAAAACGGCTTCATTGAAGTTCTATTGGGCGGTTATTTCAACCTGAGGTTGGTAATAGAGTAAAACACCTCACACAAAGTTTTCGATAGTGAAAACTACGAAGCAGAAAGTTTGTCATTTCTCCATAGGAATTTCAAATCTCAAGAAAGTTTCTTCTAGAATATGCTTGGATGGTCTTAATAAATGACCATCAACCTCAGCAAAATCAAACTGAAGTAAATAATTTAAAATTAATTCATCATCTTTCAAATCAATGCTGCATACTTTGCATACTTTGATTCTTTGGCACTTTTGTTCTTACTTATATATTCACGTGTACGCTCTGCCAGAAAAGACATGTAATTCCAATAAATATCGCTTGTAAATTATAATTCCGTGTTCAGTATTTAATTGTCATCGCATCATCCATACCTGCAGTCATCTCGCTGTTCCTCTGTACTTATTATATCTATATATTAACTAACTATGAGGCTTCCATCTCCAATACTCAGATCTGAGGACAATCGTTTTCCTAGTGGTTCAGACATTTTCAAAGAAATCCGTGGTCACCCACTGAGAATGGTCATTGGATATATCCTTCAATATATAATTTTTTCCTAAAGGATTTTGTTTTTTTTCAGCCCTATATTTGGACAATAAGCAATTTGAAAAAGTCGACGAAATTTTTTCAAAGTTATTTAACGTTGAAGGAAAAAGTCGATTTTGCCATACCTTGAACGTCGCTTTCTTTGAGGATCAATAAAGCTGAAACAAAACTTTTTTTGGAAAAATGTTCTTCCACGATTTTGACAGTGAGCCATTAGTTTCAAAATTCTGAGATGAGTTGAATTTCACTTTCATACAATGTGGTCGAAGAATGGAACGTTTGCATTTTCGAAAGTTATTTTTAAACGATGCAAAATTACAATTAGAACAAAAAATTGTTCTACGAAATGCATCGAAATTTTTTTGCTGATTTTATATTTTAGTTTCAAAAGTGTGTTCTCAGTACATTTTCCAATTTTGAATTTTTTATTAAGCAGCACTTTACCAGCAAAAATAGTTTTTTTCGTTAGAGAATCGCTAAAAATTACATACGAAGAATAGAGAGAGATATAGTCAAGTATAGTCATTTTCGTGTGTGAAAAATCTTTGCAATCAGAAAATAATTAATTAAAAATGCAAAACGTCATAATTTTACCATAGCGTGGAACAATTTTTTGTTCAGAATAATATTTCCTACAAAAAATGTTTTTATGCAAACGTTCCATTCGCTAAGAATTCGCACTGTTAAGATTTATACTTTAAAATACATTAAAAGTTTGCAACAGTTGTTCTGATACGTACAGGTATTTTTGCTTATGTACGTGCGGGTCAAGGGGATTGGGTAGTTAGATAGGGTAGCGCCTGATTGCATATGAGCGGAGTGTGGTAGTCCGTGTCATGTGCCAGGCGTGCAACTGTCTAACTATCAAGTGCTCTTTTTACGTCCAAGTCGTAGTCCCCGGGACCTCAATTCTCTTCGGAGTTTTGTGCTAAACTTAAGAGTGCTACCTGATGACTTGCCCACGGGTCATAGGGGAAACGGATTTGTGGGTAGTGCGTGTGGCCAGCCACCATACCACACTCAAAAAAGCGATATGGTTATGAATTCAACAACAGAGCCTCGGATTGGACAGGATAAACGGCAACGACTTAGGCAACGGAAAAAGGACAACGATTTACAATTAGGAACATGGAATGTTAGATCTCTGTTAGGGCCAGGAGGGTTGAGATCACTCACTAGTGCGCTAAGGGCGACTAAACTTGACATTACAGCAGTACAGGAAACTAGATGGCCTGGGAAGGATTCTATAATCAGTAGAGACTTTACGTTTTATTACAGCGGCAAGAGCAACGACAGCCCAAGAGGATACGGAACAGGCTTCATGGTTTTCGGAAGAGCCAGAAACGCGGTGATTGGTTTCACTCCTGTCAACGAACGAATATGCACTCTACGGATAAGAGGAAAATTTTTCAATTATACTCTTATTAACGTCTACGCTCCAACGGAGGAAAAAGATAATGAAGCGAAGGAGCTATTTTACGAGAAACTGGTGAAAGTGTATGTTGGAGCACCGAATCGAGACATCAAAATCATACTTGGGGATTTGAATGCCAAGATAGCTCGCGAAGTCTACTACCGTCCCACTATTGGTAAATATAGCCTCCACGAAAAGACAAGCGAAAATGGAACGTTGGCAATTGATTTCGCAGCGTCAAGGAACATGGTTGTCTGCAGTACCTATTTCGAACATAAAGACATCCACAAAGCGACATGGATATCACCTGATGGACGAACCAAAAACCAGATTGACCACGTGTTCATAGATGGGAGTCACTGTTCAAATGTTTTGGATGTCAAAAGTTGTAGGGGACCGAACATCGATTCAGATCACTACTTGGTAAAGGTGGTTGTTAGGGCTCGAGTTTCGATTTCACACAATCGACAGCCGGCATTGGAAAAGTGGAACGTCGAGAAACTGCAGGACGAAAATATTAAACGACAATATGTGGATCGTTTGGAATGGAAAGCGAACAACGAAACGTAGACGATGCATGGAATCAAATTAGACGAAACGTAGAGCAAGCCGCAGCAGAGACGATAGGAACTAGAACGGGAAAGAAAAGAAATGACTGGTTCGATGACGAATGCAGAAAAGCACTGGATGACAAAAATGCGGCTCGAGCGAGATATCTAAATAGATGCACTCGAGCTGGCATGGCAGAGTACCGTTCGAAGAGAAATTTCGAGAAAAAACTATTCCGAAGAAAAAAGGGACAACATGACAAGGAAGTTTTAATCGAAATTGAAAGGTTTGGTAATCGAAAAGAGACGCGGAATTTTTACCGGAAAGTAAACGAATCGAGGAAAGGTTACAGTCAACAACCTTTATTGTGCAAGGACAAGGATGGGTGGGTCTTAGCAGATGAGGAAAGGTGCATCAGACGATGGGCGGAGTACTTTAAGGAACTGCTGAACCCGAACAGACCACCGAACCGAAACGACACCAACAACAACTTACCATTTCAGACCGCGCAGCCACATATTGCAGAACCAACGCTACAGGAAGTGGAGCATGAAATTTTAAAGCTAAAAAATTTCAAAGCCCCAGGAACCGACAATATACCTGGAGAACTTTTCAAGCACGGCGGTAACGCATTATGTATGGAGATGCACGAGCTCATCAAGCGCATCTGGAATGTCGAGGAGTTGCCGGGAGAGTGGAAGACTAGCATCATCTGCCCTTTGTACAAGAAAGGCGACAAATTGGAGTGTGGCAACTATCGCGGAATTTCGCTTTTGAATATCGCCTACAAGATATTTGCGAATATTCTATACAAACGCCTTCTTCCATACATGGAACCTACTGTTGGTGAATATCAAGGTGGTTTTCGTGTAGGTCGTTCAACAACGGATCAGCTGTTTAGCAAGACAGATCTTGGAGAAGTGTAAGGAGTACAACGTGGAAATACACCATTTCTTCAAAGCAGCATACGACAGTGTCAACAGGAGGAAGTTATGGAGAGTGATGGAGGAAGTAGGGGTTCCCAAAAAACTAATTTCGCTAACAGCCGAGTAAGAATCCGAAGCAAATTGTCAGACGCTTTCGACATTGAGGAAGGACTACGTCAAGGTGATCCGCTCGCGACGCTGCTTTTTAATTTGACTCTTGAAGCAGCAGTGAGAACCATGGACATCGACACCAGCAGCACCATTTTCACCAAATCCAGTCAATTGCTGGGCTTCGCTGATGACTTGGATATCTTGGGCCGAAACATGGAAGCTGTTAAGGAAAAGTTCACGGCTTTGGACAGAAAAGGTACCGACCTCGGGTTGAAGGTTAATGACACAAAGACCGAATAATGATTGTCTACCCATCGAATCGACAACACGACCAAAGCGTAACAATTGACACACACACATTTAATAGTAGATTTCATGCTTGCTAAGAAAACGAATAGTTGCACGACGAGCCGCCAGGCGAGTCGATGCAATTCGTAACAAGGTAATGAACGAGTTTTCTTAGTAAGCATGAATGCTATTTTGTCATGTTGGAGACGGGTCGTTGAAACCACCAAATTGAACTGACAACATTT